>VOMN01016886.1:0-189615 GCA_014899125.1 Orchestia grillus | reverse complement strand
TGTGATACATCCTCCCTCTTTTTTTGTGTCACCCTGTATGAAGTCTGAAAGGCAAGTGCGTGCTGGCGTCTAAAAATGCGGAGATTTTGGTAAAAAAACAACTCAATGAACAATTCTTTCTACCCATAATTAAGGAAAATAACTATCATCTAAGTAAGTATCTTCTGAATTACGATGAATTTTTTATTTATTATACATTTACTATGGATGTATTATCATGTATTTATTATACGACTCATTAGGTTACTTATTATTATGACATATTAGGTATTCAGACGTGCCCAGACTACAGGGAATTATATAATGTGCATCGTTTCCTTTCTTAAAGTAACGCACTGCAATGTCTCTTGCTAGTGTTCGGTAGAATAAAAGTAGCAAAGGAGATTCTGAACAACGGAATATAAACTAGAGCAACGGAGTAAAATCAGATGAGTTGCAGCGTATGACGGCATTGCCTTATTAACTTGTTTATTTGAGAGTGTTCTGTAGCGCGAGTAATGACGTGCTGGCCTCCTAATCTGCAGGTCCCTGGTTCAATACCCATTAGATTTTTTCCCTCGCGAAAAAAAATAAACACGAGATACCCAAAAAGGCGGCACATCAGTGTAGTCTGGGACGGAATTCCCAAACTAATTTTAGGATTACCAAGGCCTGCGAGTGAGCAGTCGCCTCTAGTGTTCATTTTAGGTACGCTAGAGAACACATCGTCAACAACGTGTTTTTGGAACCTGCCTTCATCTGAACACGGAAAAGAATAATCTCTATATCGTCATTTATCCTTCTCAAACACTCTGTTTTCTGAATTTAAGGTTTGATCCTGGGAAGGAAAAATCCCCAAGGCCTCCTGAGTTTAACAGAATCACACACCTTCAACCGACCCGCAATTTACATCAGGTCATTTTTTAGTAGGTCATTTGCGTCGGATTTTTTTTTTAAATATTGTTCAGTTATTGAAATAAATGATGCTCTGTAACGATCACGGCTAGAAGTCATGAGGTACAGAAAATCCAAATTAAAAAATACATTAGCTTTTATCATTTTTGTATTTCATGCATGAGTTATTTCATTAGAAGAATTTAGAGGCACAGTGCAATTAATGGTACATGTATCTTCATTACCTTCGGCTACCATAATGCATATTCACCATTAGTACCATCAAGTGCCCAAAAACCGGGTGCTATGCATTAATGAGTTAAAATAGATAGTATCATTCGCTAAGCAAAAGCCGTGCGTACAATTAGGTTATCGGTAGAGTAAGGCAGAAATTGGCAACAAAACACGAAAGGAAAACGCTGAGTATACCTTAAATTTAGCATAGAAACGTATTAAAATGAAGAAAAATGAGTATTCTTCGGAATAAAACTATTGACATGGAACCTTATGTTGTGTTTTTATAATGAAGAACTATTTCACAGGCTGGTTTAAGAGACAACTTCGAAGCCCACATTCCTCAAGTTCTGAAGTTGAGCTGAATTATATGCGTGCAGAGGTTTACTTACTTAGGTAAAACTGCAATATGTTTAATTTTGTAATATAATTAAAAAAACACGAGTGCTGTTGAGAAACGGACATTATTCAATTATTCATGTTTCGCATTGCAAAGAAAGCTACATGTGATGCCCATGGGTAAATTCTGAAACACCAATTCGAGCTCGTGAATCTCAGTGAGAATTCCAAGTGTTTTAATTTTAATTCCACCTTAGCATGGTTCGCCCGCGGATGTTTCGTACGTGAGAACCACAAAGTCGAGACGTACCAATTTTGTAAAACATTAAAATGATAAAATAACGGAGCTTGAATGTGAAACTCCGGTTTTGAGCGTGGGCAGGAAATTGAAATATGACAAGGAAACAATGGATGGATGCGAGATCGATGCGGTGTGATTGAGGTACTCTGTAGAGGCTTACCGAGCGCAAGAGAATGGGTGAGTACCGTCTATTGAGAAATAATGAAGTGAAAAACGTATAAAAAGCTTTTGAGAGTGCCGGCGATGGTAAATTGAGGGATGCGGCAAAGGAAAATTTGAAGTATTCGGTAAAAAGAGCACTTAGTGCTGCAATAATATTGAAAAGATTGATAGCATGAACTCTTAGTCCTGAGCGTGTGAATAGGTAGAAAACCCGAGGTGTTGGTTCTACGCTACGTAGCGCTTACATGGCAACGCTCCGTGCCTGGCTTTTTTGTTACAGTGTATCCGGAGTCGTAGGCGCACCAGGTTGACGCGGCCGCCGTCATGCACATCAATGGTGAGTACCCGCAAACATTCGCTCTTCGTAGCAATGAAATGACAAAGTACTGGAAAAAAAACTTTTATATCATCTTTTCCTTCAGCTTTTCGGGATGCAATAGACAAGTGGAATGTTGGATAGCGGCACAGAGGGAATGTTTTCCCATGTTCGATGTCTCCTAAATGCACGGGCATACACAAATTATGTTCTCATTTCTGATCACTGAACCTTTGAAAGCAATGGACGCACTCGTTCTTAATACGTTTCGATGAGCACCACTGGAAAAAGTAAAAAAAGGAGCATACAAATGAGCACCACCAAATAACTGAGCATCACTGAACTATGACGAAAGTTGCCCTCTCTCCCATGAGTTCATTTCTCATCCTGTTCCCTACGTTCTCAAAATCGCTTTCCCCTGACAGCTTCGATATTAAATTCATAAACATCTCGGTTTTCTGTGGCGGCCCAGACCCTCTTTATGATCAGCCTCGTGACACAGTATGGGCTCGTTAATTTGAGATCCTTAAAAGATTGTTGACTTCGTGAAAGTTGAATGACGTTAAGGAGTGGTTTATAACAGAGAAGCCGCTGGGCCCCGGGAGCAAAAAAGACGAGAATTTCTATGTCGGGAATCTTGGAAAAACGCATCTAAAGAGGATGGCTTCCCAAGAAAGAATGCTTCATGTCAAAATACTTGGGAAACTTTTTCAGGAGGAGAAATTATTATAAAAATATGGAACTCAATAATGTTAATATTTACCAATTATTAAATATTAAATTACAATAATAACAAACTCAAAACCCATTAAAGCCTGCACTACTTTTTATTTTCCTACTAATTTTTTGTCGGCATTTTATGTATAATATAGTTAATAGGACACTCAAGAAAACGAGTAAATTAAGTAAGAAAAATAGTCTAGTATTCTTAGCGCAAGATGCAGAGACTGAATGTAAGTATTTGTGCAACTTTATTTTTGAAGTATTTGGAAAATTTCGAGCTCTGGTCCGGAATAAAGAGTTCATGCAGCTTGGAAAACACACATTTACCAGAATACTTTAACAGAACAGAACAAAATTGATTGAAAACCAGAAAATTAAATAAACAAAAAAATGTACTTGAGAAAAGTATTTAATCAAAATTGACATCATGTTAAATTATTGTTATTTTGTTTCGAAATTAGAGTATCTTGATTAAAAGTATAAAGCTCCAGGAAAATTCCAGAAGCACAAGTAATGTAAACAAACTAAGACCGGCCCAATCATTACTGCTTCAAATTTTGGTGAAGATGGATGCTCAGTGAATACTATCCATCCCGAAAGCAAATAGTTGCACTTGTGACGAAGGATAAACCTATTGAGAAATTGGTGAACGTGTTGTGGTCCCGCGCTCAACTGTTGGGACTGCCTATAAAAATCCCAAGAATACCATCCGCTGCGGCAAGCAAGAAGGACGCATCATCTTGTTTTGTGCCTGTTTTGTGGTGCGGGGAAATGGTGTATGTATGGAAAAATCTATGGTTCCATGTACAGACTGATGCTGAAATATAAGCTGCTTCTTGCGTAAGAAAATTCTACGGCCGGCTCAAGGGGAGCATCCAGCGAGACAATGATCCCAAACATCAGGCTAAATTAAGACAATAACGGTTCACGAATAAAATGATTAGTTTCCCTCGGTGGTCTAGTCATTCGTTTGGACTCAATTTCGCTGAAAATTCGTGACGAATGTTCAATACTGAAGAACACAGAAGGAGTCCAAAGAATCTTGCTGAATTGAAGATCATTTACGTGGGAGAGTGGAACTATGTACATACCACAAACGACGTGCTGTTCCTTATAACATTCAAAGTTTCGTTTTTATACTCTGCTAAAGAAAATTTTGATTGGATGATACTACAGCACGATTTCTTGAATGAACAATTGTACTCAAAAAAGAAATTTAATTTAATAAAAAACATCACACATTCATGCCAGTTTGATAACTACGCTATTACACAAACTTCACACATTGAGGCTTACCACTTTTCTCTGTAAAACTATAGAGCATCTGAATCCATCTGGGCTGCAGGATTGCACTTTAACAAATCGGAACACATTTTTTCATTCAGGAAGCATTTATTAGTATTCACATCAAATTTTCTGCGGGAGCTGGATTAGTTCTGCATTTGATCCCTTTCCCAAAATACTTTTATTTGATTTAGACGCTCCAGCAGCCTGTGTCTTTGGGTCAGCTGCCGTAGATTGCAATTTCAGATTGAAAGCTGTGCGGTGGCGTCAGATGCCACAGTGCGACAATCATGTTAAATCCCCTCTCGGCTCAACTGGCCCATGTCACGGGAATGTTAATCCTTTGATCTCCTGGCTCGTTCCCACGAAGCTTTGCATCAATCATGAAATTTTCGCTCGTGACTTCGAACGATTGCGTATGGGCAATCGCTTGGAAAATAAATCTACTGAACTACACGCGCTCATGAGAAACCATTTGGCTCCTACATTTGAATTCAATTTGGGATTATTTCAGTTTTGTAGCAACGCACATTACTGGGGAACATAATACCCTATTTGTAAAGGCAGGAAACGTGGAGCTCCTGGAGTTCATGCGAATTGCAACACATAAAAATTATTTCCGGATACTAAAATACTCCTTCTCAGCACTTCAGTGGTTCTCCTCAGAAACGTAACGCAGAAAACTAAATTTAGCTCCATAAGTGTTTTATTTCAATGCAACGAACGAAACTTTTACGGCCTGCTACATAAAGGCAAGCAATTTTCCCGAAACGTTCATCCGAAGAGCTCGAGTCGCAGACGCCGGTCTCAGCCTTTAATGTGCTGCGGACGATTGGGTACCGGCATTACCCTGCTCTGCTCCTCCATCAATTACCTCTGATGATCACCTGGATGATCGATAAGACCCCCGAATTGAATTGGGAAGTGCAACTAGTGAGTTTCAGTATAAATGAACTTGTGAAATAATGATATTTAAGGAGTTATTTTTGCGTAAGCTTGTCCGCCTCCACATCACTATTGCGGAGCAACAGGATGCATTTGTGATCTTGATAGTCCTTATCATTGTCAGGATTCTCGTGTCATGAGACGGGAATAACTATCCTTTCGATACTCTTAAAACATAGTTTCAGTACTAACATGAGTGGCGGCCAGGAGTTTAGGCTACAGAGGTAGAGAAGTGTATTTTTTTTTTAAATTGACTGATGATGCAAATTTGCTTCGAGTAAATTTACCAGTCGATGAAGTCTTTGTACCACATCTGTCAAGGCTAGCTTCTTTTAACATGATTTATAGTACGTTGAAAATTTCTCGGATTTAAAATGCTCGCACTTATCATATATGAAATGCGAATTGATTCTGATTTAAAAATATTCCAAAATCTGCAGAAAAATAAATTCCACAGCGGTTCGCTACAAATTACTAAAAATTTCAAGTCATCCACCCATTATCAAAGTTGTGGGACCTAGACAAGCGTGTCTCGCATGAATAAGCCTCGCACAGAATTGCAACGTATACCCTTAAAAATTCGGGATGAACTGACTAGAAGATGAATAATATAGACAGGATTCAAATCGTTGACGCTGGGTTCCTATGCCGAGATGTTTTACCACCAAAAATAATGTAAAGCCTTCAGCACCAGCAGATTTTTTGCGTATGCATTGTTGAGTTTGCATCAATAATTTATAGTGCTTTATTTTGCTTCTTCTTGCCAATCTCTTTAATATATGAACTATATGCCTAAGCACGAATTTAAAACTTGGAGCAGATTTCAAATTACTTGGCAAAAGCTTTGATGTAAAGTGAAGAATGACACAAAATAACGGGTAAAAAATAATGCGGTACCTATTTCAAAGCATATTTTGTAGCAAATAAGTAAGGCTAAGCAAAGAAAAGTCGTCGGAAATGATGTTTATTGTCATTTCATTGCACGCGAATTAGATTAAAACATTAGATTACAACTACTCGCGTATGACTGACAGACTTTTGGTAGGTTTCTCGGAGTGTGCAGGGTGACCACTGTATTTGTTTTGCGAATTGCACGGTTAAGTTATTGTGTTCTATTTCTATACATGAATATACAACTATTTACATATGCTGCGGAAAATAAAACGTACTATCTTAGGCATTCAATTAGTGTTTAACTCTGTTTACTTTTTAATAGGTCACCCAGCACACATGGGTACTCACGCACCCCCCAATATTCAATACTGGAGAATGTCAGATTTCAAGCGGTGAAGGCAAATTTAAACGATGATTTCCTAAAATAGGTTTTTATTCTTCTCCCAGAGTAGGCGATAATTAGTAATTAATGCACTTACTGACGCAATATAACTTTGCCCAACCATACTTTGCTTAAATTGATATCATCTATGTACTTGATTAAGCTCAAACATGGTAATGTTAAAGCTCAGTCTAATTTAACACGTTGGCTGCGATGATATTATTTTCCTAGGGGCAAAACGACCCACCGGTAGCTCTTTTCGCAGTCAATGTGATAATCAAGAATCGGTCTCATCTGAATCTTAGTTTTCATTTTATTTGGCTAGAAACCAAAGTTGTTACTCCGATTTCTAATTATATTATTGAACTTATTATATTGTTTTATTTGTTGAACGCAGAAATGCAAAACATTCGTAAGGATAAAAGTGACAAAACGCTTATTCTAACTTTCAAAGTCACTTTTTTATTTAGTAATATGGCCTGAGTCGTTCATAATTATTCTATCATCGATACAATGAATCCAAGAAAATAACAGCTATGCTCTCAAGTTATCCCCTTATTTACTCATAAATAACGGCATGTTGGAAATTATCAGTTTTATAATTGTAGCAAAGACTGAGAATTTCTTAATTCGTGTGAAAAGATATATTAATTTACAAATTAGCGAACTACGAACACCATTTATACTCCGACAAGCGTGAGCGAGTACCTTGAACAATGATTCCACCACAGTATTCATGTTTCATTTTCATTTTAAATGCAGAGTTCCCTGCACCTACCTATACTTTTTTTACGGGGGTCGATGCTGAGCGAAAGCTAGATAGCTTTTATATAATGAAGCTAAGGCAGGCTGTTCATTTAAAAAGAGCCGTAGCGTCTCCTCAATGTTAATGTTGAGCTACGAGATGCGGAATAACAAAATCTTCATGCGACAGTCTGGATTTTAGTCATGCCGAATTTTTTAGCCACCCGCATGTGCGTGTGTGTGTCTCTGTGAGCTCACCGTGATGCATAAATAAGGTTGAACCTTGTTATGATGAGATGAGGTGGCACATTTACTCCGAATAGAAATTTGTAAATCGTTACGCGTATTAAATGATTGTATGAAAATGTGAAACCAATGAGTGAGCTTAAAATGTCATCACATGCAAAAATTGCTGTTTCTCATATTCAGGTAATTATGGTCGCCAGTTCTTCAAAATACTTTGTCTACTTCATTTTATCCATAAATTCAGCACTTTTAAGGCTAAATTTTCTTGACCTGGTAGAAAAGGCCGTGACGCACGATGTACAACAAGGATGTAATTTTAGCAGGAACACTCAAAGCACTCAAACCTATGTTCAATTTGGTCGACAAATGTATTTTATGACACCTTTTGAATTAGAATAAGTCCACCCAAAGGGTTTAGCATTAAACATTTTTCCAGCTTCTACAGAATAAAAACTCATTAGGATAAAAAAGGCACATCTTTGGCACGACTCAGGATCCATGAATAATAAAACTTCCCGTCATCGCCCAATTTCTCATGGGAAGGAAATTCACTGAAAACAACTAAGGTAATTCATTTTGCCTCCTGCCACTTGGCAGGAAGATGGCGCTGCACTAGAAGATATTGAAATGACTTATTGAGATGGTTCAGCGGGAGTCGCCAGCACAGAAAGCTGTGTATGTACGTAAGACATCCTTCTGTAGAACACAGTTCGTTGAGAACATTGAAGAACAAGAAGTTGCCGTATTTTTTCCCTGAATGTACAACAGTCAAACCCCGCATAAAGCAATAGATCATTTCCAGCAAACAACCACTCTATCTTGTTATTTGGCTCTTTATACCACGCTCTGTTTGCTGTTTGATGCTTGTTCTAGCTGATACCGCTTTATATAAGGAGGACGACTGTAAAGCGGTCGCATGCCGGACCCGACCTGGTGCTATATACGCTGCTCTCTGAGGGTGAACTTGAACATTGAGTCATTTCAGCTGACGTCGCTGTTTGTAAGCTTTGTGGTTTGTAAACAATACAGTGGCACATTACAATGCAATAACTAAATTCATAACACATGAATGCACTGGAACACATAAGAGCCATAGCTCGAAAAGTTCACATTAGATAAAACATAGTTCACATTAGTTCACATTAGATAAAATTTACGAAGTCTTTTATTGTGACATTTGAAAGTTCACCATTTTTGATGTGGCAGGTGCGGTAAACTTAATCATTTTCATAAATACGTGTACCTGAAATATAAATAACCACACACCATGAAACTTGACAAACAGTACAACGTAATCCATCAGAAACAACAGAAAAACACACCCACATTTCGGAACTGGTCCTTGATCAGAATTCTGGAGGCAGCCTTTGATTTGTCCCGTATTTTTCTCGACAATAGCAACCGAAGTGAAAACTGGAGCTCGATAGTGGCTGCATTCTGTTGCCGGAGGGTGGGCGCCATCAAGAATGCATCCCGTGCTGCGGCAGGCAGCGCTCCTCTGATTCCGAATAAACACGAGCCATTCGAGACGGCCGTGAAACCGTGATTTGAATGCCAAATGTGTTATTGCTGTGCCTGCAAGACGCTCATTTTTAAGTATTCTCTCGAGAACGTAGCTTTGAGTTGAGCTAGTGAAATAATTTCTATCGCTGGCTGGGGGGTGATTTTAAAAATAAAGTGTCTCTTTGAGAATTTAAGTTTTGATTTCAAGTGATTTGATGTTTCAATTTGCTGGGCAATATGTTTCTCTCGGAAATGCTACCAAAATACTTCGAGAACCTTTGTGCTAACCACTCATTCACCGAAAGTAGGCAGCGTAAGCAAGCTTAACAGTTTTTATAAGAACCAACCGCTTCTAGAATTTCAGTCCGTCTTTGAAAAGACTGCTTCGATGATGCAACGCTCGGAAAACGACCCTCACGTTCAACACGCACGTATCGGAGACGATGGGGCGTTAAAGGGGAAGACTCACTTATATTTTCTAGGGGCTCATCATATTCTGGTCGGGCCTCACATACGTAGATCAGACACCTCGAGTTTCATCAGTGAGATCTCAAACTGGAGGCGCTTCCCTTGTGGAGCCTTTGTCCAATTATGCAGCGTCTGCGACGGAGGAACCTACGTTTGGTTAAATCCGAGGTAGCCAATTAAGGTCCCGTGCAGCGACGAGCCTGGAGCGCGACACTGGTGTTGCCATATTTTCCTATCCTATTTTCAGTTGCACGCAAATGATGTGACATGAGTTTTAGCTTTCAGCACCAATGGCCTTACTGTTTTCAAATTCCAATGGTTGTTTCCCGTTCTATTTTCAGTTGCAGGTTAGTAAATTTGTTACAACACCTTTGCTGTTCCTTTATCTCAGTAGTTGTTTCCTACTCTATTTTCAGTTGCAGGTGAATAAAGTTAATGTTTTAGCTTGCAACGACAACTGCTTCACTGTCTATATCACTACAGTTATTTCCGACATCATTTGTTTTCGTCGGGAATATCTTCAATTGGAACTACGAATGATTAATTCAATAGAAAGCGTTCCGCGTACGGAATGCGTTCTATTTTAAAACAGGTTCGAATATGAGCAAGTTAAGAATGAATTCTAAATTGTGAGCTATAAAGGCAATTTCTCCGTTGCTTAAAATAAGATGTGAAGCGCAGGAAATATTTGCGTTATAACTGTCTTTGAACATTCATGCTCCATCAAGCAACAAAATGTTAGTCGCAATTCAAAGCCGATGTTTTGAAAGTCACCTCAATCAGGCATGTCAATTACACTAAAATTTCCGATCGAATCGAATATTGATGCCTGAAGTGAGACAGGATAAAAATTTTTTCCGCCGTCGTCATCAGAGAGAAGCGAAGCTAATATTTTCGAATATTCGATCCTAAGTCGTTTTCGGAAAGCATGCTTAGAAAGCCACAACCGAGACAGTCTTGGCACATGAATATCAATGGCTGTATGCATTAATTATTTTGCTTCCAATAAATTTTAACGGGCTCCACGCGCTCTCAAAGAGACGTTGCCTTCCACTGTTGCTGGTTGGTTCGCTTGCCTGTCAACGCTCGTATATTCGTCGTGGGTGCAGAGAACACGCGTACTTGAACCTTTGATATAAATAAAAACCATGAAAACGAGTCAGAATATAGGGAAAGCAAACATGATAGACACATGTCTAACTCAAAAACACGAAAGGGTCACCGAATTCAAATTCGGCGCTCTTTATGGAACAGCTTAACTACGCGCATGCGTATGCAGGGAACGTGTCAAAGGCTCTATTTAATTAGCTTTTTGAGGGGCAGTATCACCTCAGCTGCCAATTCTCCATTCTAAAGTAAAGACAGTTCTGTAGAAGCCTTCTTCGTAAGCTTGCCATACCGAACTCAAATTGAATAGCTTCCTTGGATGATTTTTGTCAATAAATTAATTTTCAAAAAACTTTCTGCTACTCCAGATCGGTCTCGCGACCTCTGAATAATTACAACTTAAGTAGGGGCCATGAATGACAGTTAATGAGCTACGGATGTGCTCATTCCAATCTGCATTTGTTTCATTTCTTGGATTGTTTTCTATTCCAGTAATACTGGCAATCGTTCATAATTATTCGGAGGAGTTCTATGAAACAAATATTGGCTTCAAATCTCTTTAATTCAATTTTACATCATCAGTTAGTTGCATCATCGTGATTTTCGAATAAAAAGTTTACAGTTACCAAGTATTTGAAAAAAATAACCTTTAAATCCTGCAGGGATTGAAAATTTGCGATTCCCATTATGTGAATGATGAAAATGTGTGCATGCGTACGTAGTTTGTTGTTCTCATTTGCTCTAACACGGTGAACTATAAAATATTTCAATTCAACTACGTATTCCATTTCCTGTAATGTTCGATGATAAACTGAGGATTCTGGTCCTTTGTGTTTGAAAACATTTTTTGATAAGCTTTTGTTATCTCAAGATAGGTTTTGCTATTTCTAGGCAGCTTTTGCTATCTCTATGCAGCTTTTGCTATCTCAAGGCAGCTTTTGTTATATCAAGGCAGCTTTTACTATCTTAAGGCAGCTTTTACTATCTCAAGGCAGCTTTTGTTATCTCAAGGCAACTTTTGCTATCTCAAGGCAGCTTTTACTATCTCAAGGCAGCTTTTGTTGTCTCAAGGTAGCTTTTGCTATCTCAAGGCAGCTTTTGCTATCTCAAGGCAGCTTTTGCTATCGCATTGCAATTTTTGTTATCTCATTGCAGTCTTCGCCATCTCATTTATAGTCTATGCTGTCTCTTAACGGCACATTAGTTTAATTAAGCGACAAATACGGACCACCAGATCAAATACGGATCAAGTTGAGCGGTACACTTCCTGTTATTATTTATTTTCTCGGGCCTAAATGACTTGCTTGTTGTATGTGTATTTGCTTGACGAGTCCAAAAACCTTGTAAAAATTTTACAAGAATTAATTAATCAACTTGCTTGTAAAAACTTCTGTGCTAAGTATTAAGCATTCATTACCGTTTATTGACTTGTCAAACTTTTAATGGATTTGCGAAGGAAAAGTAAGTTGCAATGTCATTACAATTATCAGCAGATAAATCCGACAGCAACGAGATAGTGGCGCATTTTACTCCATGTATATTGAGAATAAATGTGTATCAAGTCCTTAATGGGATTTTTGGCGATATGTAGTGATAAAAGGAACGCTCGGTGGTCCGTATTTTGAGTTGTTTGCCGTCGACTTTACACGTCGTTTAACAGCATGAATTTTTAGTTTACAGAATGACATTCCATCCCAAATTGCACAACCAGAATTTAAAACAATTTTTCCCCATGCTATGTATTTAGCATTTTTCATTTACTTTCGTTTTAAACATCGACTTTGAATAAATCACTGGATAAAAACGCGAATGCATATTTATAACTTTGTTCATGCATATCAAAAGCGAGTGAATGTGTTTTTTTATTTGTCTCTGCTTCTCGCAGCTTTGATTGGATTACGCTGTTTTCATAATCATTTAAATGTCTACACAGAGCTCCAATGGAAATGCCATCCATTTGAGGTCTTTGGCAATATCATTATCGAGATTGGCATCATTCGTTAAGCAAACCTTTCGGAAAAAACAGAGATGCTGCGCCTCTCGTGAAGGTTTAGCAAACGAAATGTTTGCTGACTTGGGGATGGGACTCGAACAAATTGGACTGGAAGCACATGAAGGGGGCGGGACGAAGGAAGGGACGCGAGTGAAGAGCATTCTCACGTATTCCTGCGGTACCATTTTTATTACTGAGCAAGGAAAGGAAATAACACGTTATATTCAATCATTTGGCATGGTTCATATAAGTATTTTTGGGTAAGTTATCATTCAAAGCAAAAAATGTTCAGCTGTTTGAATCGTGTTGGCCAAATTCTTACGCATCTTGAACTTGTGAAAACGAAAGGTGCTCAGTTTGGAAATGTCGCTCCAAAGAGACTGACTAAATATTTTGGGTAAATGCGTAAAAACACATCGTTGAGTGATATTCAGGGCATCTATTTTTATTTTATTTTATTGGCAAAAAAGTAGTTTGATGGAAAACAGCCAACTTGAGACTCCCTCCCATATATCCAAATAATACCCTTGGTGTACTTATTTATTGCTTTAGTGTTTGCATCTTTCAGGATTTCGAAAAAAAATTGCGGGCCTATATTTTCAGGCTCGTATTCTTAATTAGCCAGACTCTCCGAGGAGGCAGTCAGTATCAGTGATAAAGAAAATTACATTATTTCACATGAGATTTACCGTAAATAAAAGGGTATTTTAATTAAAGAATTGACATCGTTTGCCCCACCTTATTTGACGGGGTGCTTGTACTAGCGCACTTAAAACGGTTTCCTTTGATACAAATACTATCCTGACATTTACTAAAGGGAAGTTAATATTTCAACGTCGTTGGTCGTTCATCGTTCTTGTCAAATATGTCATCAGTACTAGAAAGTAAACTCCCTTGGTGAATCCTGATACTACACGTTTCCTGATACATCTGTGTATTTTAATACTCCTTGTGATATCATTTTAAATGTGTCATACTTACTTAACGACTGGATACGGAGTTTAGGACTCCCGTATTGTCTCAAAAATATATTTTTCTTCTTGAAAATATTTGCTCAGAGTTCCTTGAGAGGTTTTTCAGCTTTGGAGTATTCTCCCATTTTTCTTTTCCATCAGCCAAAGGACTCTTTTTTTTAAATATTTTTCTTCTCGTACCGTCCTAACCTCCAGAGTGCTAGAGACCTGTTTTTTTTACCTCAGAGTAGGCTGAGAGCACACACTAAGGGGCCATGAGCTCCACCTGCATCTCCTTGAATTAATAAATATTACTTAATAATTTCGGCTAGAGGAGTATTTTGAGTAATCAAGCGATACTTGAGTGGTGTGCTTGTATACATATATGTTCTCGATGAAATGACATTTTAAGAGGCTTTCAGTTTTCATTTTTAAAATCTAAAAATGAGATGAGCCTCATTCACAGTAAGCTCGAAATCAAGGGGTTACATAATAGGAAGTGTTTCTTTGAAAAAATTTTAATCTCAAATTTTTAACAATTCCTTCTTGGTTAGATAGATTATTGTAATTAATTTAACAGCAACAAAGAATGTTCTAATCTCGATGACCCTGCTAAAGAAGCTCATAAAATGACTGTTCATGATAAAGCAGACTTTTTAAAGCACATTCCTATTCTAGCGTCATGACGATTTCTATGAATGAATTTCCATCGTAAAATTGAATGCTTAATTTCGTAAACGGTTTAACCTTCGTTTAAATATATTGGAATCCTGATATTCCAAAAAAATTTACAACTTTTTTAAGTTATTTAATTTGGGAAAAGTTGTCCTGTTCATACACAGTTCAAGACGTACAGAATATATTTTGTGAATTTAAAATGAAAGAATAATTTTTTAAGGAGGTTATTTTATACTCTTTAGAAAGAAGAATTAACAAAGTACATGCTGAAAACGAATCAACTTAAAGTTAACTGAAGGCGAATAACTAATTTTCAAGTAATTAAGGTTCAAGTATCAATTTAGCCAACGTCTTCTGAAGTGAAAATGTTGATACAATTAGATATTTTGCAACTGTGCGTTGAGTAACCCTTTCAAACGATTGCATCTCAGTGAAAGTTTTAATTAGAATACTTTATTAGCATCACTGTAAACGTTGAGAGGAACTATTTCGTTAACGGTTTCGATATTTAGAATTGCCAACCCTCCGATGATACGGTACGGATAACCGGTGACTTTCATGCACACGATGAAATTTTTGTCCCTACAACATGGAACCGTGTAGACATAGGATGTACACAGTTTCCGCATCAAGCTCAGAAAACATACATAGAAAAAAATCGTTGTCACACCTTACGAAAAAACGATTTTTTCTCGTCAAAAAATCATTCCATTCCTGCATACAAAGCCACTCGTCCGAATGCTACCCCACACAAACAACATGTCGCATGCTCAACCTAAAGCAGCGAGGTTTGAGGACACTTTCGACAGTTATCTCGCCACTAAATGGAATAGCCTTCATAAAAAGAAGACACAAAAATCTCATCGGCACCCACTTCGCGTACAACACAAGCCTCATCTGCATGGAAATGAGTGAGGGAAGCGTCGGATGACGGAGTAGCGCTCTGGCTCGTTGTGGAGGGGCGAAATTTTCAATACAAATTTGACGTTGATGTACTACTATATCCCTTGGCGCAATATTCAATACAAATTTGATGTTGATGTAATACTATCTTTCTTGACAAAATTTTCAATAGGGATTGTATGTCGATGTAATACTATGACACTTGGCAAAGTTTTTATAACACTATTCATGTTGATGTTATTATTTCTCTTGGCAAAGTTTTCATACACATTTGATGGTAATGTAATATTATTTCGCTTGAATATTCGTCTTCAGATTTTTCTTCGTCGTCGTACTGGGAAATCGCTTATGATCTTCTTGATAGTCGAAAATGGTTCTAGAAATTCCCCTCAATTTCGGAAATAATCTCATAATCCCATAATACGAATGAGAATGTAAAGTAACGTTAGCCTGCAAGTGAAATTGCGTAAGAATTTTTGATTCATTCTAGTTTGTGTATTGATGAACTTGAATTCGATTAAGTTAATGGGACAAACCAACCACAAAAGGGAGAACATTTTTCATCCTGCTTCTCTCTTTCACGCAGTAGAAGACCCCGACGTAGTTGTAATATTTACAGTAACGTTTTAGATTCTATTCCTTATTTTAAATCAATGCGCGGTCTCTACTGACTGCGAAGGCTACGACATTTTCACGGGAATCTTGTACGGAAAATGCAGTCAGTTTTAGAGCTGAATACAGTACATAATAAAACTATAAATTTCAAATTTTCGTGCTGACTGAGTGCAGCAAAAACAAAAAATGATTAAGAGATGTAGATGTGAGGGTTACTACTTATGCATTTCTTACTATTATTGACAGTAATACGGACTCACGCACATAACGTTTACCGTGTTCTATAAAGATGTCAGAGTTAGAGTGAGACGTAAAAAGTCCATGGAACTTTGAATCCTCCATGCATCTCTCCGACAGCACAGGCTTCCTGGGACAGCTGGGGTCGTATTATGATTTAGGGGTGCTTCGCAGGGTCGGAATTAATTCCAGCATCCTTCTGCAGCAACAAAGGGAAATCTCATCATTAATGGAACATCCCAAATAAGTGATCAAGTACACCTGTAAATTAAATTTCATTTTTAGGATAATTCCGCTATTTTTCAAGACGCATTTACTCGTCTCATGTAGTGCCAGATTAGCTCAGGTGTCACAAGGTATCATTTCATCATATTGAATGCCTTCCACAGTTTCCTAATTTAAGCCCTATAGAAAATTAGGGGAACCAACTGGAGAATCAGATGCATGCCTCAACATTTCTTCAATCTCCGCTGTTGGATCTTTCTCTACGTTTGCTCGTACTTTAGACGAATATATGTTTAGATTATTTGCAAAATCTTGCAGAACTTTTGTCTAAAAGGATGCTAGCTGCAATCAACGAGAGAGGTGGCCCTATCTATAAATTAAAGCACATGTGCATACTTACGTACCTATCCGGCACGCTTCACCGCTTCTCAAGTGAAATTTCAGGTGTCGAGCGAAGTATCCTGTATACGGGTTGCATGTTTTGCTGTAAAAAGCCAAACTTCGCAGCACATTTTCAGTTTCCCTAATAGAGTTCAGACTACTCACATCATCAAGGAGAAAATTGCTTCCAAGACTGGATTATCTCTGTCCTGAACCTTTAACCTCTGTCCAACGCTTGAGAGACCACTTCTAATGGGCTGGTTTATCAAAAGTTTGTTTATCGAAATTTCCGTGAAATTTTTACGGTCTTGCTAGTAAACCATTAATCTTGATTCTTTTCGTTGCATCATCATTTCCCCAGGGTGTGACAAAATTATCGGCATGCATTTTTACAGCATGATGTTCACAGAAAAATTTGGCAAAGATAATGAGCAAATAGAAATAGATTTAGAAGATAAGACTTCCCCGTGGGAATTATTGGTATCAGCCAGTCTATCAGTTTATTCCCGATTGTCTTAAGGTTTGTTGATCAAACCAAGGTACTTTCTATTTTTCCGGGCATGACCCACTGAATAACTGAGGGACTTAAATCCTAATTGTTTTGAAAGCTTGACAAGCAAGTATATCTGATATGAAGGCTATCAGTTCAAGAAATTTGCAGGCATTTTGGCTCAAGTCGAATTTCAATTTCATTACTGAACAAAGATGAAGTATTCGAATTAATACCGTGATTTTGACTGTATTTATTACTGAATAAGTCTCCAATTATCAAAATAAAAACCATTCCGCATGTTAAAAACTGCTAAGAGTTGCTTACGAGCACAGTCTGATAATCGGCCTTGAACATCAACTCTGAATACTTTCAGCATCGAGGTTGTCACTTCACTAAAACAGTTTACCCTCTTTTTTAAATCTACGGCAATCGATAGGCGTATGGATCTTTTGTGTTTCAAAACAAACTGATGATTGTACGAATTTAAGATAAAGTTGAAGATGAATTCAAGGGACCTTAACGGCTTTGTCAAATATTTTCAATCTTTGTAATGCCAAATTTTGTATTCGGTTCTAGGGTTCATCTTGGAGTGATAACTGACGAGGCGTTCATTAAAAATTTATAAAGGATTTCTGTGAGCGTCAGTTTGACAGGCACGATGAATTTACACGGGTAGTTCAAACGATATATATAAGCTTTTATTTGATCAAATTACCATTCGAAAGCCAAAATACGAGTTTAAATTTTTGTCATTTTAAATACCTCAAAACTTAGGCATCAATTATTCTTGTCAATCTGACCATGATTTTTGAGTCAAGCGTGATGCAAAGCTCTTTTCGATGAAGTTCTCCTTGACGTCTACTGTTATTTTCCCCTCTGTCAACGAGAAAAATATATTTCATGAACGAGTTTATCAACATGGCTACTAGAGTTCGATATGTAGACAAATAGTCGAATTCCGCCTTTCATGATTCCGAGCTCCTTTTTTGGACAACAATCTATCGCTTCCCGCAGTTTAAAAGAAAAGTTGCATATTATGATACATTGTGATTCGAGATGAACTGCTCATTGACCTTTGATTTCATAGGAATCATCCACAATGAGATGTGGCTTGGCAGATTCAGTTTTCAATCATCATTCCATTTTCGTCCAGTATTTGACGGAAAACAATGGAGCCAAGCTAATATTATTGCGTTGTTTGAGTTCGTGTGACATGTGGTTGGTCATTCCATTCAAATCGCAGCGCTACACGTAAATGTTTCGCAGAAGCTGAAAAAGCACACAATAAAACATGCGTGGAGAATGAAGTCGGCGCGAGCTTCGGATCCATGGACGCGTATTTCATAGCGACAGCTAAATAGAGGATTCATTAGGCTGGCAAAGCCATTATTGCCGCTGGAATTGCTCTGGCAATGGTGACATTGTTAGCATTCAAAGCTGGTAATATTATCACGTCACTGCAAATCGTTGGGCGTGAGGCAATAGGTCACTGTCGATGGCAGCAGTCCCGAAGACGTAGTCGAATAGATGCGCATTTAATTGGGGCACAAACATTCAGTCTTGTGTCACATATGAATTTCTGAACTAGGAAAAGAAAACTGTGTTTGATTGTAAATGTGTGTGTTTCACTTAGTTTGTAGAATGTGATAGGAATCTGAATATCTTACAAATACATACGTAAATATATATATATATATATACTGAGAATTTTCGACTTTACAGTTGTGTGAAATAAATGTTAAGTAACATTCTCGACCGACTAATAACAGTTGGTGAATAACGCTTTCACAAAATTGTGAAAAAATAGCTAATAAGTTGATAGGTAGTTTTTTTATCACCCAAGGTAAAAAAACTTGAAAAATATTTGCTTCTCACTGTGGTCCCAATTTATCCAAATTTCCATCCTCCCCACTAGTTTTTTCGCACTCTTCGTTCAAATCAAGCACATAACAAGTCAGACTCACAATCAAGGAATAATGAAGGCACAAGGCAATGTGACACCACTCGAATGTGGTGTCACACTTGGAGTGGACTCAGTATCTATTTCATCAAATGGAATGATGTATTTAAAGCGTCTAAATTATATTTTTGGAGACAGTTGACCCGAAAAACCAACGTTAGGTATGGTTTTATATGATGATAATTTTTTTTAAGTTATTTTACGAATTTACACCACACTTTAGCTGTATTTGGCCCAGTAAAGAGTGCATAACTGTTAACATATTGCATACTTTGGTTGCCGAGATAGTATGAAATCAAATGAAGCTATTTCAGGCGCAGGAATGAAAGAAAAAAATTGCGTGTTGAATAACACAGCGAAACCAAAATAAAAATTCTTATTGAATATGCTTAAGGTTAACACCTGCACATCTCATAATATGAGAAAAGAGAAAATGAAAAGAAACATTACGGAATTATAATAAATCGGTACCAAGTTCCCAAACGAAGAGATATAATGAATAATTATATTGAGTTAAATTACGATGAAGCGACTTGAGGGAACTAAATTAAACGCAACGAAAAATTCAGTGATTCAGTGATACGTAGCCGAGCATCTATCCAATCTAAAGTTTTCATCGATGGGAAATTAGCGATGGAAGCGAATGGTTTCGCTTGGACAGTTATCGCAAGTGTGTTCATCAAGAACGACTTCAATAACATTAGGTTTTTTCGAGATGCCAATCGCTTCACTATACGGGTCAATTACTGAGGCACAGTGCAGTAGAGGGAGATTGTTGATTAATTATGTAATTATTTCGCGAAAGCTATAACTCAAGATAAATTTCTGGAAGCCATTCCCAGTTCACAAATCTGTGTCTTGTACCAATAATTTATGGAGGCCTTAAGCCTTACGGGATTTCTAATTGATTTCTAACCAATAATTCAACGGTCAGAACGTCGAGTTTGCGTCACTAAGAGTGTTTGTGCAGCACTGCCACAACGTTTTTTTCCACAGTTTCCTTTAGGTGTTATTATGAGACATTTCTTTTCTTGAACTAGTGCTATTACCAACGAGTTTAAATTGAACTTTTTTCGTGAACGAAGGTTTTCTAACAGTCAGCGATTTTATTCATTTCTAATTTATAACTACGCAACATAAAAGTACAGTCAATTCGCTAATGAATAAATCAGTGCTACGGTGCAGGCTTGTAAAACCTCATAGCTTCCGCTGATTTTCATTCGTAATTCTCATTGATGAGGTTCGACTGCAGCACCCCGGAGCATTTGTCATGCTTCGCGCCATTAATTGGGGTCGCCGGATTTTATTTCGCTAATTGTCCTCCCGCCACCGCTGCCAATTTATGGCGCTGACTTGCGCTAGAATTATTACAGGACCAATTAATAATTTATTACGTTTGTGTTCGGCTGCAATGAGAGAAAATGCAGGATGTTAATCCCGATTCGAGTTTGTTCTTTTGTGAGACAAAGCTGAAATGTTATTAATTTTTTGTCGATGAATCTCAAATGGAAACCTAAGCTGTTTAGGAGCAGCTGAAACCTGATTGGTGCAGCGAAAATTTTCAGGGATGTGTTTATGTTACTGGCTTAGAATCAGGCAAATTAAAATCGTTAAGATGTGTCAAGTAAGCATATTAAAGCAATTCATCTTCGTCGCTTCCATGCATAGCTACATTTAATTGAACTGACGTCGTTGAGCACGACAGCAAAAATAATATTGCAATATTCGTGTTGCATTGTTGCTTCTCTCACACAATCTTCTTGCGAAGGCATTAACTCTCTGGTGCTCAGAGAGTCCAGTTAAGGTGGAAGTCTTCGCAAGTGATGAACAATTTTAAGTTCGAAAAGGAATAATAGATCTGGAAACTTGAGTCACTTGTGGTCTGTTGTTACACCCCTATTTAATGGTGCATTTAGCTTATGATGAGAAAAACTGTAATATGATAATCAGAAAGGGTACACTGACGGTAAAACTGACTTCAAATATCAAATTGACGGGCGATGAGCTTCCGACATGAATACATGTCGATTTTCCGCAAAAGTAATTGAAAATAACTACAAAAGTTAGACCTTAAGATTTGAAGAAACCCAACTCGAAAGTTATTATACCACTTCAAACATCGGTTCTGGATTTATGTCTAATAACTCATACGTATGCTTTATTTGGAGTAGTAAAGCTAGGGAGTAGTTGGATTGCAATTTAAAAGCACGAATGTATTGCAAATAAATTGATGACGCATATTTCAACGAAATTCATTTTCTCATCGATCAGCCACCTCCCTCCGCCATTCTGGGTGATACATCTCAGGCAAACACATCTGGTATACGAACACAAATACCAACACGGAAATGGAACTGTCCAAGTGAGATCCCGAACTTCATGGACTGATTAAATAGACCGAACCTAACATAGTGCAAGTGGGGCAGCGAGTCCTCTCGACTAATGTCGTGCACTGGAATTTATTGCTGCGAAGTAGTTTGCTGCGAGCGAAGCAATGGATGCATGCTTCCAGTCGGTGTGTGGAGTCACGCTCGCATTTATTTGTCTTAAATTGAGCCATAGGAAAGAATGCTGGGCTGTAAGTTTGGTTGAGTGGCGTTCATTGAGGCTGTCATTGAGTGGAGTAACTCTTACATTTATGTATGCTTAAATTGAGCCGTTGGAGAGAATACGAGGGCTGTAAACTTGGTTGGGATTAAGATATTTGAAAAATTATATTCAATCTCACAGAATCCTCGCGTAGGAGGAACATAATTCTCCAGGGCTTCAAGGCTTACCAAAAACAGGAGCACAATTTATTTCGTCACTGAAAGAAAATGAGTTTAATACAGTTGTTTTAATCCGACTTTGAACTAGACAAAAAGCTCATTTTAATTCTTCAAAAAATTCACATCAATGGAGCTTTTTCGGTGTACAATATACTTCATTTCTTTTTCTTATTGCAACCTATTCGATCACTTTTTCAAAATCAGACGCATACGCTCATTATGTCCATAAATGTTTCTGAAAATGATTGGGAGCATTAACTTTTCACTTAGAAGAGATATCAGTAAAGTATGATATTTAGCTCTTCATATGCGTGGATATGCATTGGAAATGCCACTCAGCAACAAAATCACAAAACCAAGTCATAAAATGCATATTGAGTGTTCATGCTCAAATAAGGAATTAAATTTTTTCTGCTGCTCTATGGATAGTTTTATCTTTAGAAATGCATGTCACCGGTTTCTATTTCACGGTGATTTCAGGTAAAATACTGTTCAATAATCTATAAGTAAAGTTTTCCCAGCCCGAACAATTGACTCTCGACTTAAAAATAAACAATTCTACGAGAATTGGCCTCGAGTATTATTCGACCTTCAAGCAGCTCGTAATTGCTAGACCCTTTGACTCTAATTTAGTGTTTGATGCTCCCATGAGCCTTCAAAGAGCGTGAGGAATTAGTAATCTTTATTACTCTTCTCACCTCATTCCCTGAAGAATCCAATTAACGTTGGAAAAATAAATTAGCAGTCCTAAATTTGTCTGATGGTTGTATGAATTGATACCGCAGCTTCCACCTGAAGTTATACCTTTGTATTTTCATTTCTTTGGACTATGTATTTTTATATTTTTTCTTCCATCTTTAAGCTCTCACCCTTGGGTTGGTTTTTGGATTTAGGCAATTAATTCCTTATTCTAAACACATGTAGGGATATTTATTTGAAAAGAGGATCAGCACTGCATGTACTGCACGATTGCAATTTTGTTTTAATGTTCTTAATACCCGCGATGAGTTTGTTATTTATTCGTTGAACTAATATTTCTCCTATTTAACAGGCGTGTTGAAAATACTGCGAGAGGAAATATATAAAGAAGGAACTGGAAGAGAGAATTAATTTACTTGCTATATTTTCATGGAGTGTGATTTATAATTAAATGTATTATCTTAACTCTACTAAAATTCATTGACTCATTTAAGACCACAGTTTTTAGAAGTAAATTCTGACTTAAGGAATTTATGTAAAAGTGACCAGAAATCAACACACCCTGTTTTTTTCGGTATTTTATTAAAAATGAACCTTCATGTGTTGGTTGCATTCAAAAAGTTACATCGTCGTAATGGAGTATCTCATAGTAGTGATTTTCCTGCATATATCAAACAAAAATAATAGTCAGTAGGGCAGCAGAATCCTTAGAAGAAGCGTTTTTTCAGCATAAACACTTGAACCGAAGCAGAGAAAGAATGCTACAGAGAAGGAGAAAACTGATAGAAGAAGAGAGAGAGAGAGAGAGAGAGAACGAGAGTGAGAGAGAGAGAGCGAAAGAGAGAGAGAGATAGATAGAGAGAGAAAAAAAAAGAAGCAGCTATCGTAACAGAGTTCGAACTCCAAGCCCACGAAAATGTAAAATATACATTTGGGTATGTATATGTAGTTTTACACGGCATAGTTATTCAATATACCGAAAAGACGGAGCTAACGATATTGATTCTTAAAACCAACTGTAATTTCCCAGTGGGCTACTCATGTTCCTCATCGCTTATTTGACATCATCTATTCATAACCAAACTACACTAAGCATAATACAGTCATATCGTACTTCATCGAAACAAATATCTTCTTTCCTTTAGATTCTAATTGCTTAAAGATGTTCAATACCGTATTACAACACTACTGCAGTTTTTTCGAGTAATATTCTCTTATGAAAAACTGACAGAAGGGACGGGAGGACCAAGCAACGATCCTATAAGAAATATAAGGAAATTAAGCATCCAGGTAGTTAAGCAGCCAAGTAACATGGGAATCAAACGACCAAGCAACTAAGCAGCCGACCAATAACAACAACCAAGCAGGTAAGAACCAAGTAACCAAGCAGCCAAGCAACAAAACAATCACGTAATCAAGTAACAAACAGACCCAGTGTTTTTATATAGTAGAATGTTGGAATAAAAAGTGTAAGTGTCAGTGACGATGAATTGGAGCTATTAATTTAGTCCATTCCCGAATTAAGATTGATTCCGTATGAGACAAACTCTGAATCGAGTCATATAACTTCAATTTTTTCGTCACTGTTAGGTATTTTTTCTCATTATTGTATTTTTAGAGAGCGATCGAGGGACACTTTATGATGTAGATGTTGATTCAAATGACGAAGGACCAGATTGCAGTGAAAACTAAGAGGCCAAAAGATACTTGAATACTGGTTTCAAATACCGTAGACTTTTATCAAATACGTGCACCCTATACGTTTGGAGGCTTTGTTAAATCTTAATACCTGATTTACTGATTTAATTACAGAGGACTTTTTTGGCCCGATGGGAAATTTAATTACCTTGCGTTGTTGCTAAAAAAATGAGGTCTCAGCCATTCAGATTTAAGGTTGGAATATAGTAGTACTACATTTCGTTGTTAACACGTAGGTAACTTGGTCTTAGCGTTGTTAACTTGGTCTTTTTTTATAACGTTGTTAACGTTATACTTCACTAGTGCCACACGGTCAGTTAGTTCTAGATCTCAGTTGATTTTCACGCTTGCTGAAGTTTTCCCTCACTTGTGCTGAACTCAAATGAAAATTCTCCATTTTTAAAGAAAAATGCGGCTACTGACAGCCTACAAATATCGAGGATATCAAAAATTTTCTCTTTCACTCTAAGCTTGGACAAAATTGGCAGTTGATTGGCACTTCGGCAAGAACGTGAGCTCATGGCAGAAAATTGATCAAAAATTCGGAAGGTGGCTTTCCCATTTTCGGTAGAGAAGAATCTTCATAACAATTTATAAAACATCTACAGTCGGGTCGGGAGAGAGTCGTTCATTTGTTAGTATTGTTATGCACAGACTATGTCCGTTAACCATGATTCGTAAACATTATAGTCACCTTCAAGTTGCAGACTGCACGGGATGTAGAAGTATTCCCGAAATGTGAGTATAAATATACATATCTTCTGTGGCCACACCCATATGAAAATTTGAGATTGCCATCAAAAGGTAACTTTAGTCTGAATCTTGTTTATTATTAATAAAAAACACCCGAAGACATGAAATTCTCTATTCGAGCCATAAAGGAGGTGCACAAAGCCTGGGTCTTCAAACTTGCAAATATGTCCAGCCAGCCAGCTATGTATATATACTAAGTGCTTGAAAATTAGTTTTTTTGCAAGAAGTCATTACTATTAGAAGCTACTAGAAGAGGGGGAGGGATTGGATGGGAGCGTTAGCGATTTCTGAGATTTCATTGGAAGCTTAGAAACGACTTACCAGAGCAGCAAAAGTTCCTAGGAAACATCGCAGAAGAATGCAGCGATGTACCTAAGGCTTAATGATTTTTTTCGTAAACTTTAAAGTAAAACTGTATTTTTTACCATACAAGCTGTGAAGAGAAACCAGAAATGCAGTAATTTAGGTTCATATAATTTTATACGTTATTTCATATAGGGTATATTGATAATTTGATGAAAAAAAACATTTAACATCGTATACACATAAGAGTATGATGCTAAAATATATTTCACTATGCCATTGAAAAATAACACGAGAAATAGCCTGCATATGTAACTCGAAGTAATACACTGAGATATGAAAAATGAACTGATATGAAAACCCTTCAGGAATGAAGGAGTAAATTTATAAGTTTTCAGAGACTTCAGAAGCGAACTGTGACGTTCGACGTGAAACACTTAGTGTCATTTCATAGGTGCATCTCTTCTCCAACTGGTTTCATGCTGAGAATTTATTCGAACTGAAGAATATTTGGATACATCCATCATAAAATGATATCAGAATTGCCATCATAACCTTCCAGCGTTTGGGAGTTTGAGGGACACATGAACAACTATTATGCCGATGTCCTCATAGAAGCACTTTAGCAACACGTGGGAAACGAATTTGGCATCATTTCCGTATGTGAAGAGCCTTTGATGTTGATGTGAACGCACGATTAAGGTTTCTTTATTAACAGTGTTGCATTTTTTTCTGCCAGGTGATACAAATTTCTCCAAAACTAAATGATTTGTACTAAAAATCCTGAATCAACTCGTTTAAGAAAACATGTAATATTTCTGCCAGTTCAATTCACTTCCATCGTAGTCTAACAATTATTGCTATCGCGCCAAATTTGGGCCTAATACCAGTAGTTCTAAGCTAAAAGTTCGAAATAAAACTATGACCGTGTAATAAAAAAGGCAAAATTTATCGTTGTTTTACGGTCTTTTCAAAGCGACTAAAGTATGATGTTAGACTTCTGGCTGCAAATGGTGCTGTGGTGAGCAGTCAGATTAGGAAGGATTAATTTCCCAGCTAAATGGGGACCGAAATTACTCTGAAACTGGAGCTTGAATGAGCAGCAATAGCTCGAATATCCGATTCAGGCTTAGTGAAGTAGCTCCTGCTCACTACAAAAAAATATTATTCTGCGGATGTTGTGCAAAAAAATTGATGAAACTAATATTGATGAACTCCACGATGCGTTTTGTGAAAATATCAACGGGTTCAACAGATGTAACGAAGAATTTTGTGCAATTGTTCTCCAGACTACATTTGTAAAAAAAATGCTTCATATAAGAAGGGAACGTTTCACTAAGCAGTAATCATTTCTCTATCGGTGTTCGAAAGTATTTTTCATGGACTCTAGAATTATTCATATTTTTCTTTGCATACGAAATCTTTGCATTCCAGGTCGTTTGTTACGAAAAATATTCCCTTTATGGTTGGGTGTTTTTTTTTGTACTATAGCAATGATCAAACGAGAGGGAAGGGCTGGCTAACGTATGAAAAAAGTAAGTATGTAAGAAAATACATTCCTCGCCTCCCCAGTCAGTGACCTTAGGTATAAATATTTTAGAGCACTTTTAGATCAGATTGTGTTCGATTTCTACTTCGAGTTGAATGGATTTTTTAAAAACAATATGAAAGTGTGGGAATACGGCAGTCTTTTTGGGCGCGATGTTGTTTTTATTTTCACACACCATTTATGTATGTAGAGGAGAGCTGCGTTGTACTGCGTTGTTTCAAACCTAGATAAATTTTAGACTGAAGTTGTACGTATGAATGTTCTAGTTTTTGACAAGTAATCCCATTCACATTCATTTAAACAGTATTTGCACTTTTATTTTTAGAATGCTCAAAGATTCAGAGCCCAAACATTAAATTCACCTAAGAATTCGTAAGAAACTGTCGCTCTTTGCAGACGTTAACTGAAGACGGACGGCATTCAATTCCAAATGCATGGAAACATCGAGAAATTTTTTCGTGCATAGGCCACACTATTTTTGGTTTATGTGCAGTAAGTTTTGAAATGGACTGCTTTTCATTTTTAATTTTCAGCTGCTGATTTCTGTCATGACAAATTCGAAGTAATAAAATTTTACTTTGCAATAATATGAATTGATCAGCTACGGTCCAGGGATATAAGTAAATTCCCAACATAAATCTAGTCTGGAAATCATACGTATAGACTCTGAGTGCATGCATTGTGTCGTTCTAATCTGGGGTTGAATGTTAATGTTGCTGATTAGAAAGAAAAGAGCATTCGAAGGTTTTTCTTACAATTTTTACTTCTAGGCTTATGGGTAAATTTTAAAGCCATTTTTAGTCCACCACAAACCAATACATGTGATCCTATTTCCATCTTTCTTTTTTGACCAATCAAATAGTACTAGCGCTGCGGATAACTAGAATACGGGATTGAAAGTGCTAAACTGAGATATATCCAATGATTTACGAAATCAGCTGCTCGAAATCAGTTAGCGATGATTGAATAATTCCCTCTGCTGCCATGACTGGAAACATTTATTTGCAGAATATTTCTCCTTCTAAAAACGTACCGTGTTCGAGGAAACCTTTCGTTCGACAGATTTTAATTTTATTACTTCATGGGCCGATAGAAGTGCGCTGTGAAATAAAACCTCCGCGGAAAAGATCCCTGAGTGGCAGTGACCTAAGCAGAGCTCCAGTTCCTCAGTGGGATGAGCGGCGAGCTCTCAGGTTTCCCAAGGTCTTATCCGGGCGACTGAGAAGCAGACGAGGGCTCTACAGCCGCTCTTGTCCCTGAGTTTCCTTGTTAAAATGCCCTCCAGCACGTTCCTTCCACGAACGAACAGTATTTTTTCGCGCGACCTGCCATAAATTTTTCCCGCATCGACGGAACAAATTGTGTCTGCAAACTGTGGTAAAGCAAGAAAGGAACTTTAATAGTTTAATTTATCCGTTTGGAAGAAAATTTTGGGGAACATTTTGCATAACTTTTGAGTGCATGAAGTGGACGGCAAATTGCATCCGTAAGTACAGCAAAACAAGAAATTTTAATACTTGACTAGATTGTGCATGACGAGATTGTGGAAGACTATACTGTGCAAGACTAGATTGCGAATGATCAGATCGTGCATAGCGCATAAACACCACTTGCAGTGCATCAAATCAGCCAATGGCTTAACCCCAAGTGCTTCACATATTTTTTTCTCTTATCACTTGTTGAATGAGGAATTTCAGCTGAAATTTAAGCCCTCACTTTCAACTTCTAAGGAGAGATCTAAATTCGAGCGTTCAATTCTATTTTTTTGGTACAGGAAAGCTTTTTAATTTAGATGTTCCAATCAAGAGACTAAATTTCTCAGTTAATGAACCAGCAATAATGAAACTCTCTATTTCTGTGCTGATCGAGAGTTTCAGTCGATTTCATGAAATATCGATTTCAGGTCTCAAAATTTTCCAGCAAATGACAACTATTCATGTTAGGACTCAAAATATAAATTGTAATTAATGATCATTTTTGATATTTTATATCAATGTTTTGAGGTAAGCTCATCTTTCTGTTACTGTCAGTAATGTAGTGTTGATATTCAGTTACAGACGAATATCATGAATTGTAATTGAAGACTTTTTGCCACGGACGACTATTTTCAAAAAAATATTATGTTCCTGAAATGAAATTGACATGCCCTATTTATTAAATGATATTACATTTTTTCAGCTAGATGTAGTTAAAGAATATGAAACGTATTTTATCATATATCTTAACCGTCTTAGTTATACCTCAATCAACATAGCAGAGGGCTTTTACGTATATAAAACTACTCATAACATTTTCTTGAATTCAATGAGCTCCAGAAACTGGAGTTTCAATGTATAATTTTAGTATGCTGTTGGAACTAAAATATGTCTCTTGCAATATATACATCCATAGATACAGAAATAAACATATATATTTATGCATATACATGTATATATCTTACAACGAGCACAATATCCGCGAGTAACGTCCGTGAGAGAGATGATGCCCATACAACCTCTACGTATACGCAGGAGCTGACATTGGCCGTTTACGAGCGACTATGCTCCAGATATCCATTGCATGGAGTTCCCTGAGTTCATCCAGAAATAATAAGTGAATAGCAATTTTCTACAGCGAATGGCTAGTGAAGTGATTCTGGTCAACAATTCTATTCACACGGTGGCTGTCTTTACTTGTTTAAATTTTCTCCCTACCAGAACTTTGCTGTTAATTCCGATCTACAGGATTATTTCTGTGGTTTGTACGCCCGCGTAACAGATTGGCAGGAAGCACCAGTGAATTTCGTTACTTTTTTCACTAAGTGTACAATACCCCAACCGAATAAAATAGCTCCTTTTTGCTATTCTGACTGAGACGTTTTGTTTTCGTCCCATTATTACGGAGCAGCAAAGAAACAATTCTACTCGTTTACCTTGCCACCTCTGAATACTGATGTCTGTACAGTACTAACATATAACCCAAACTCCGATCACAGCTTTGAAAACCGATTGAGGAACTTGGTAAGTAACTGTTGCTCGAAAAACAATGGGTTGCTAATTTTTTGCACTGTGAGATTAGAAAGCCTTACCGCGTTTTTGTGTCTGGGTTGCTTCAAAAGTGCTGCTCGATTTTACTGAAGTTTGGTTTGAAATATATTGGTCGCAGCGCAGGAAAACTAGTATTTCGGGGCAATATGGATCACACTCCTACAGTTCCGGGTGTCTATTATTCTCATAAAAGAACTTATTTATTATCGCCAGCTTACTAAAGTCTTACGAATAACTATGCATAGAGCGCACTTTCGATCAGGCGAAATCGGTCACATGATAGGAGTAAAATCTCTTAATCCCCTCAAGTGGTCGAGTACAAAAAAATAACAGTGAAAGTAACAAAAAACACAGACGTACTAAATAAAGCCTAAAGTATATGATCAAACTGTAAAGTTACAAATGTATGAATGTTGAATTTAACTTAGTTGCAGCACGTAACTCGTCGTTTTTCGGTGCGAAGAAAATTCATGCATCACTGTTGAAAACTTGGAACAGAAATCATACCTTGATATAAAGGCGTATTCCAACGATTTGTACTCGCAAAAGTTTCTATATGCTGTTGACTTCAATATAATAGATGTTTTAAGCCTTATGGTTTGTTCAGTAGATTTTTGAAAAAAAAAAACAGAGAGGAACCGAAAAATTCTATTAAATGTGTTTTTGTCACACTTAAATTTACCTTTAGTGTTTGTAATTATATTCACGATTTTCATCAGGTTTGAAATCAAAATAAGTGGTCAGGAATGGCTTAATGGCACTGAGCAATAAAATGGAGATAATTTAATTAAATCGGATTTCACGAATTCTCTCTGATTTTGGCCCTTAAGGGCTTCCTATCGATGATGCTCTCTCCTTGCGCACTTTTGTAAATTCATTTCATCTAGTAAAATCATCGGTAAATTTTATTCGCTTGATAATTCTTTCCATTATATTCGGTAGCGGCACCTTCATATCAATGTAGGATCTGAAGTAAAATAAGCATGTTGTTCCTACAGCTGAAATTTGAACGGAAGTTTTGCTATGAAAGGCTGAAAACGATATGGATTTCAAACAGAGCATGTAATTAGTATGACTTGAGCCGTGTAAGATACCACGTAGAGTCGCTTGACTATCGTCTGGGAACCTACGTCGTACCACAGAGACTGAAGAATAATTTAATTTGTCATTACAATCCATTTCGCAATTGACTGGGAGTAAGAGTTGAATACGTACATTTTCGAAGAATTTTATGCATGAAGCTTACGTACATTAGAGCTCATTTATTCAAAACAGCTTAAACTCAAAAACTAGGTCTATAAGGCGTTACTAACTTCTAATCCATTACAAGAACACTACACTTACAATTTCAAGTCCTGAGTTATGACGTCATCGCATCAGAAATTCATTTCATGACTACCTTTTGGAGACGCATTTCCTAGGGATATTTCGTAGTTTTCATTTTCCTACCTTATTAGAAATTCTGCGGCTGGCGTCAAGACTAACTTTTCGCAGCCACCAACGAAAGGGAAGTTTGGGAGCAGCTCTTCGGACTCGCCAGTGCATTAGACGACACACTAACTTGGCCGATCGTGACATGATATCCGAGATGAGGGAATCCTGATCAGATTAATAATTCATGTCGATCAAGTTCCTCGTCTTGAATCAATTTGTACTTTGAAAACTACGCCCAGCACTTGCTTCAGCTTCATCGATGTAGATTCCTGTTTTAGGCACGCCTCAGAAAGAACGGTTTTAACTCATTATAGCGGATATTTTTTGGCTCCCATAAAAATTTTTAGTTTGGACACAGATCCTGTTAGCTGAGAAATATTGTTTGGCTAAGACTTCGAATTAGTCGCGAAAATATCAGTGAATAACTTTTTCATGAAATTATCATAGTTTTTGTGGCCCATGTCAAACAGACAAAACACATTGCGAGTTAGACTGAATTGTGACTTCCAGAGGCATCGTAAGCTACGCATCATTTGACTTGACTCGAATTTTTGTCAAGGAAAACAGCGCGTTTGCAAAAATGTAGATTAAATTGCGTACGCAACTGCCATTAAAACTCCATGTTCATCCTGTGTTTGAATTCTTCTGCGCCGAGCGTTGTACTTTGTCTTCAGAAGATGAGCGTCTGCTTCAGAAGAATCGGGTCATGATTTTTCAAGATAAAGTGTTTCAATCTTTTAATAACTTTCAATCTTTATTGAAGTATTTTTAAATTATTATGAGCTAATCTTTTATGAATAGGAACGACCGTGAAAGTAATTGCAATATTGAGTAAAAGTCTGGTGTCAGAGAGAAATTCTTATTAAATGCCTTGAATGAAATTAATTATGAAGATGCGGAGCAAAATTGCATGATTATTTACGGATGAATCATCTTTGTTCATCCCAGTTGTTCGGTGGAGCTTTGTAGTAGTTCTGTAATCCGTTTCAGTGAAACAATTAACGTTTATTTTACAAGTGAAGACTCAACAATTGTGTTCGGCGAATCACCAAAAGAAATAAAGTTGCCCGGGTGTGACATGAGCTTTAGTCAAACTAGAATGTTTCCAAGACTTGAATATTTCTGAAGTAGATTACATCAAGCGGAAGTGTGTGTCAGTTTAGAGCATTTTGTTTGACGCAAATCAGTTCAAATTCAATTTTCTCAGGGCATTAACCGCGTCGATAAGACGCACGACAATTTACATTTGAGATGGAACTCCCTAGATCTCAGTATCCAAACTGGAGCACCAAATATAGAAACACTCTCTATTGTTGCTCATGTGCACACGACACACGCATCGCATCACAGCGTCATACTCGACTTGCACAAGGAATTCCGTTATCCCAAATCTCGTTTTTCATTACCCAATATATGAATGTAGAGTTCTCGCGTAATTGTGAACTTTTTCTCCGTGGTACGATGCATATTTACAATCTATCGTAGAATAGCTGTGTATCCCCTGCCTGCTGTCCACAGCTGCGGTGGAAAATGGCTTCAGCATAAATAGATTTTGGAGTGGAAATAATATTGCTTCAGTTAAGCACAAGTAAATGTTGCATTCGTTGTTCGGTCTGCGTAAGAAAGAATAGGTCGCATTATCGAGAATAATTTGAGATTGTGGAATATATCAAACAAACTGTGCTAATTGGTTGGTTTTTAGGGAATCTCCCTCTTTTGACAAAAAACCTTATCGTCTAGGTATTAATAATCTAATCAATAAAGAACTTTGCTTCCATTAAAGGTATATAAAACTAAGTATAGTAGAATTCGAGTAATGTAAAAGCACATCATTTCAATCATGTAAAATCATGTAAAATCGTTAGGAGGTTAGTCGTTCATTCTAATTCAATGATATTAAAATTAACGTCATCACGGCTTTAGGTGAAAAGAGTTATTTTTTCGAAAGACACGCCCTCATTGCGTACACATTTTGAAATTCGTCAAATTTTCTTTCACTTCACTAAAGCTCTCCAAATTAAAATATTTATGGACGTAAAATAAAAACTTCGAGCTTAATGCGATAATTGATTAGGAGGAAAAATTAAGAAATGCCCTGTGAAAATTATTCATAGTAATTAGCATTGTAGATTTGAAAAATAGCGCACAGGCACAGAAATACTTTTTCCTGTTTCCCATTTTGAGCTCAGTGTTTCTTCAGAGCTGCACGGGAAATCTGTTACACAAAGTCCCCACCTCCAAGTCATGTTTCACAGAAGGAAAACAAACTGGAACTTTAGGCAGCGCATGAGCGCTGTTGCTGAGGGAGGACGCTGGGGCACAGGCGGCAGAATTCCATGACCATCAAACCATTAGGGCTCGGTTCCTCCCTAGCGACCGGCGCCATCCAATTCCGCATGGAATGCAAATGGTTTCCTACAAATTCTCGGAGATGTCTCTGATTTCCAGCGTTCATCTGGGTAAAAATTTGGTTCTGCTTCGACCCGCATGGCTCATAATCGAGGGACTTGGTAACTAATTATGAAAATTACTTTCGCTCCGAATAAAATTGGCTTGTAAGATACGACATTGAAGTTAATTTACTTTGTAAGGGTCTAAAGAACTAATGAGTAGAAAAGACCGACAATGAGATGTTCTGCTAAGCCCATTTTGCATTAAAGGATAGCAAACCGATTTTATATTGCAGTTCGAAAAGTTGGAGCCAATTTGCTGTTATCTAAGCTCCACTATTTTCTGCCACAACCTTGCTATTCTTCGTGGTTGACCCTGGGCGGCGAGAACATTCATTCACAATAAATAGATCATTTAATTTTTTGGGCATCACTGTTGTTTGTCAAAAGATAAGATAAGATACGGTGAGTTTGCCAAACAGTAAGTTGTTGCGTCTATTACACTGTGAAATGAACCGAAGTCATGGTACTTCAATGTCAAATTGAAATACTCTTCAGATAAACATCAATGATTGTTTGATCACTTTAAATTTCAAAAATAAATTTACTGAAAATTAATTCCCCATTAAATTTAGCATTCGTATCATTCCACCTGATAACCCTCTCCATTCGAAAAGTCTTGGAAGAGCTCGCAGTTGCATATAATCGCATAATTGAGCTGAAAAGAAAGCAGACAAGGGTTGAATTACTCATATTTCACTCATAATTTGGACATTTTGGCTCTCTCACTTTGCGGGGGCAAATTCCTGCAAGCAGCCTGCCGATTAAGCAGCTAACTTGTTCCATTTGTCACGGCTTGTAGACCCAAGTTTCGTGTATTACAAGCATCTTCCTTCCCCACGTGCCGCTCAGCAAGAATGCTAACTAAACGCTGTAATACAGAGTATTGGAAGAACGTGCCACAGATTCCTAATATTCAAAGTTTCAAAGTAATTACGATACGGTAATTTTTATAGAGACCACGTTCAGTGTGTTTAAGATATTTTATTGCGTAATATTTCAAACTCCAATAAGTTCTCACATAATGCTGGTCGACTAGCAAAAATTAAAATTTTGTAAACGCATCTGTAAAGATTATCCTTTATGGGTATGCGAAATTTAGCCCGTTAGAAGCGAATGAAACTCATGAGCTCAGTTTTTGTTTGGATTTAAGTGTTATCTCACAAAATTGAACGGCTATAAGGGTTAATTTTCCGAAAGATTTTCATATTTATATATGGATGTATAAAAACTTTCAGTAGATCATTCTTCCTCCATTAATCAATTAAATATCTACGATGTAACGCACGTAATGAGATGCATAGGAGATAAGTTCACTGAGCTGCTGTAAAATAGGATAATTAGAGTGAGGAGGCTGGATATTAAGCTAAAATTCTACAAGATTTCATACTTCGATTATTCATGGGCAAATCAGAACGTAAATTTGAGCCTCAACTTTAAGTAAATGAAGTGCTGAATAATGATATCTTGAATGTGAGCTTCGAGGACAATACATTTTATATTGTCTTATAAAATGACACGATATTTTCGTTCAAAGTGTTACAAATCGCCAGGTCTTTTTCCTTATGTTTTTAAACGTAAACGCTTATTCCTTACCAGAATACCGTATATTTATATATATATTGAGCTACGCACCTTTATATATATATATATATATATATGCTGTAAANATATATATATATATATTGAGCTACGCACCTTTATATATATATATATATGCTGTAAAAGGGAGTAGTATAAAAAATTATTGATACCTCGGCTGAAAAACTCTGTTCACATCCATTACGCTTCTAAGAAGTCATAATATATGAAATAAAGGCTATAAAAAACACATGTAAGCCATACATACACAGTCCCACCGTTCTGTTCAAGCTCATCACGGAACTAGCTCGACTCCTGTCATACATCAAGAATGAACTGGGCATTTTATGAGTCGTGGATAAAAATTATTAACTACAAACCTCGGAGCAGGTGCAGACTGCTCTCGAGCCCTCCGGTGTTCTAGAATATATTATGAAGCTCGGAAAAAATCGGCATTAGCTCGTTTCTAAGTGAGATAAAACAAACCAGGCGCACCCCTTAGACCTTTGCCTTCTGAATTCGAGAGCTTTTTGTCATCTTCAGTTGATCGACTTCGACGGGTTTGAGAGGCAGTAAAAGACTTGCTCTATTATCTGGGAAACTGAGGTCTCTAAATTACCATACTACCGAGGTAATTCATTTCTCGGCCAGATGGCAACAGTGGATCTCGTGAACAAGGTTTTCAAAAGAATGGACGACCTATACCTGCTAGCGCAGGTAGGTGTCCGTACAAGAGTTCCGCTTGTACAGTTTCGTAAAACTAAAGTGCTTTACAATTTAGTGTACGGGGTGAATACCTTTAAAAATTACAATTGTCTTCTATTCTACTTCATTGTAAGATGGGTTCCTGTTATGACACTATTCAAACTGAGAGCAGTTATTCAACATCTTGACGTACAACTCTAAAAAACGCTTAACTGCGGGAATTCAATATTTATTCTACTATACTCGTACAGTGAAATTGGTTTCCTAGCGTGCAGGATTCGAAGAATTTAGGTTTCGTATAATTGTTTCAGATTCATAAGCTGACACCGCAAATTATTCGAGTTAGACTTTTTTCTGATGAGGGAACCAGAATTAATTTTCATATCGCTTTACAACTACAAAAGGACAAAAACTACGCACCTTTTCAACTCATCTTAGACTGACCTAAAGAATTGATTCTGAAAATGGGTTTGCATGTGATTCGATATTACTCCTGCCTTCTAAGAAAAAACGAGCAGAAAACAGCATTTAGTGCTGCCACCAGGTGAGTTAAATTTTAATATACCATGCGTCTAGAACGTCAAATTCCTACAGCTAATGAGAGGGCTCCTCGTGTTCTCGTCAAGAAAGAATGAAAGCAAGAAAATTGTTTATTCTGAAATCAGTCCCACACATAGCATACAGCAATCAGTTTTTCAAACATTAATATTATAGTTTTAAAATCAAAATGCAAAACTTTCGATGAAACTTCCAATTGGGATCAGTAAGACTACAACCTTAAAATCGTATATGGAAATCGCAATGAAAGTTCGGATTGTGATACTTAATTCATTCCTAAGCACGAAGAGTTAAGCATCCACCAAAAACATCGTGTGATTTGTGTGCATGCCTCATAATATAATGGTTGCAGAACGTAGACGGCCGACTGAAACCTAGATTCTTTTATACTTACATAAGACAGACCAAAAAATTATAGGAGTGACCTAGAAACCCAGCAGGATCACAAAATAATTTCTCCAAACGCACTTTTACCTGGTGGCTGGATCAAATTTTACTGATCTGGAACACACATTTATTCCTTACGCGTTCTTATATGGAGGCTAAACTGCAAACCTTCTTCATTTGCGGTGACATGGGTGTTGAATGACTGCATTTAAGCATTATCTTTAACAAATTTCTATTTCAAATTTTTACTTTGACGTATTTATCATCTCCCCTTCTTAACTGACTTCACTGATTGAGTTTATATACTGTGTGACCTTATATTTTCTACACCGACAGTCACTTTCGGAAGACAACCGCACCAACAACAACAAGAACAACAACAACACTAGATCCTTTCCCTCCCGAGGCCGTGCGAAGGGCTTGTTCCCCGTCTTCTGTCGTGCCGAATTTAGCTACGTACAAGTTTTAAATTTCTGAAAGATTCGTTATGTGGGTTGAATGCGAAGCTTATTTTTCGAGTTTATCTGCGTAACGAATTCAATTTTGCGGTCACGATTGTACGTCAACCTGAACAAAACTTGTTGGTAAGAAGAAGGGCAAAGAGAGAGCCACAACAGGAAAAGTTAAATACTAAAATTCATTTTTCTACGTGTTAAAGCTAAACGTTTGGAGTCACTAGACATCATCATCATCATCAGCGGTATGAATGTGTAACAAAATTGTATGATATACTATCAAATTTCTTGAAAATTCGATACTGAACACATATGAAAAAGTAGCTTCGAAGACATAAATATATTGTAAATAGAAATACAATGAGTTTTCGTGCATCCAGTTTTAAAGGAGAAGCACTATTGGTGTCGTTAGGTTTATGTTTCCTCAAGCAGACAAGTCCCAAGCCGATAAATTCCTTGATTATTTCAACAGCAAACATCGCAGCACCAACTTTACCATTGAGTATGAGCATGATAAAAACTTTTATTGATTGGCACGGGCTTCCAGGAAAATTACAAAGAACTTTTCCTGGATTGCAAATTAGTGTTTTTAGCTTCTGTCCTCTTATTTTCAAAATAAATGGCATGAGAGTATAAGTTCATAGATCTTATAATATTTGCTTTACGTGCGTGTCTTTGCATTCCGGGTTATATTTAAAAAAAAGTTTCTTACGATTAACGGTTTTCCCTCAACTGTTTTTTATTCTGTGGCTAAGAAGTTTCTAGACCAAAAGTGCCATCCAAAAGTTTCAACAGATGCTTTAGTTTCTCCTATATTTTACGATAGTTTTCCTAAATACAGTTTGCTATAATTTTTTTCCTTAATCTGAAAAACTACGCATTCACTTACAAATGATTCTGGAACAATATTTCCATGATAAAATTTTGAAATTGTCTTATTAATAAATTTACAATATGGTCACTTTTCACTTTAAAGGCCAACTCTTTATGACTTCGAAATCTAAGGTAGTATACATACTTGTTTCGTCATGCAGTGTGCATCTCAGCTCTTAACCAGTACGCCCCGTTCTCTTTTCTTAAGAATTTCTGAACACTCGGGCCGCAGTCACAGAACTGGGAAACCTTTCAGTGAACCGCCTCAGTCAGATGTCATACATCATGTGGAACGGTCAGAATCATTTTCAAATCCTAACTATGTTCGAGGTTTAAACTCTAGCCCTAATTTTGCAGATTACCTATTTTAGAACCATTGTATATTTTCAAACGAAAATCTACGCTTATCGATACAAACAGTGCATTTCCTTTAAAAGTGGCTGCTCGATAATTTATTTTATTTGAATTTCACACGTATGTGTTGTTAAAATATTATTTTTGTTTGTATTCTGTATCCAATTCTCAAGTACTTTAGTGGTAAATTGTTCAATTTTGTTACAAATTGATGCCACTGATGAGTCCAGTGACCCACAACATCTAGGTTTTACAAGTAGAAAAGTTAACTTTAATTCATGACTACTTTTGGTGCGACTCATTTTGCCCAACATTTATCTCAAAACTCTTTGCCTATCGCCAAATAAGCTTATTTCGATCAAAATTTGGAGGCATTCAGAACATATATCACAATATGTATTCTGTAGGAATTCTAATATTCTACCGCATAAGTCAATTTAAATGAGGCCAAACATCATAGCAAACTTATTAAACAACTGCCAAGTTTAGGAATGTGATATTTTTCCTATCCGCAATGAAATGACCTTCAAACAAACCAATTATATCAAGAAAATTCATATTTACAGACGAAAACAAAAAAATCGTCACGCTCTTGTTCAACAAGACGTTTGTATTAGCAAATGGAGCATATCTACGCAACAGAACAAGTAACACGGTCAATCTCAGCAGCTGGCGCAGCTGGCGAGCTGGAAAGAGATGGTGCGCGTATCCTGACTGAACAGCTTCAATAACAATGACCACATTTCACCAGGGACACGAACCAGACCCCGTCTCACGCTTTGTTGCATGTTCTTCTCACACTTTAGTGAACCGAATGAAGATCATTGCAGCACCGTGTGATCTTGCTAAATAATGCAACGATCGACCAACGAAAATGAACGACCCAATTTGATATTTTAAGGAGCTGCAACGAAATTAAGGCGTACGTTTTGTTTCTTGAAACACTTCTCGTAGACGGTGTGCGAAAAGAAATACGCAGGGTGCGAATTATGCGGGGAATTGAAGAAATTATTCCTATTTTATGAAATGAGGTGTTGGCTCACACGATGTCCGTAACAAAGATGCCATGACCGGGCTCAACCATAAAGAATCGTAAAATATCTTTACATGGTCCGTCGCTCAAAAAATTAATTTTAAAAGGTTCAAAATACAGTGCGTAATAGCAGAGCTTTGGTCCTTTATACAATACAATTTTTACTTACACTACTAAGCAGATAGAAGAATAGTTGCAATAATATATTACGAACAACGCACTCAAAACTACGTGCATGGGGCTAATTGACGCTGTTCTACAATTAGTTTATTATCATCGTACATCTCAACTTACGTGAATAAGTCTCTAAATAAAGCTTCATTCGAACAAAGCTGACTTCGGCAACGTCAGAGCGAAAAGAATTATAGTAAAGCCTTGTTTTACATGTAAATCGCGGCTCGATCGCCCAAAAAGTTCAGTCGTACTCCGCGTCGCCTGGATCGTCTGTGGTATTGCAGCAGGTAAGTTTCGCAAATTCAATTGTGCGGAGCCGCGTGCGAATTGAGTTATTAATGCAAAGCTGCTCAAGCGCAGGCACGGGTATAAAGGATTAATATTCCAGCACCGCCAGATCCGGTGTATCCACAAGGGATTTTCCGCGGTCAAAGTGTTTTGTGATGCCTTTGAAAGAGAGATACAGACTGTTGTCCATGTGGCGCTGGAAGATGGAAGCGCGCAGACTAATTGAACAGGTTGCGATTTGCGGCATCTCGTCTATTGGATTCAGGGGGTAAATTTCAGTGAGCGAAGTCAACTCGGCTAATATACTGCCACAATGAAAGGCAAAATTAAGAAAAAAATAAGTTTTTTTAGATCTCATTTTCGGCATGGGCTTAGAAATACAAAGGCTGTATATGTAAATGGCAAAATAGCACCCTTCACTGATTACACCCTTGTGCATGAGAAAATCAAAAGTGTTTTTTTTTGCGTCCGAAAGAGGACACATATGCTGGACCTATAAATCTATTTGCGTTCACCTTAATTCCTAACGAATCATCCAGAGAATATTCATAACAGCGTTTGTTGCATTCACACGGCCACTATCGGCTACACAAATGTGGGAATGCACTGCTAGTTTTCTCGGAGTAATCCGTCAAAGCGTCAAAGTGCCTGATATGACGTCAATTACTGCCCTAAAATTTCATATTGAGGAGCATAAACTTCCCGAAATAGAGCATAGCGAGTCGATTTCTTTTTTTATTCGAAATTGAAAAATGACGTCGTAAACGTTGGAGACCAATATTGAAGTTGAAGCATCTGTGCACTTGAACTTACAATATAACGTGAAATTTCTCCCCAATTCTCATGAAATAAAAGCAAAAGAAGCTTAAACCAACGACAGTTATAACACAGCTGGTCTCTGAGAAAACATCCAGTCAATTTCGATCGATTTCATCATGAGTTCCTCAGAAACATATTGTAGTAAATAACTGGATGGTTCATGCGTTGAATCAGTCACACTGTATTTTACAGGCAAGAAATAGTAGGATGTTGAATATATATCGAGCATAACTGGATGTCCTCTTTTGCTAGAGCATCTTAAATATTTTACCATAGTTTTGTATGCATGCAGGAAATATCGATGAATCTACATACAAGGATTGATCGTAAATTAATATTTTTACCTTGGGTAAATGGTACACAGGCAATTTAGGTGCATCCACCTTACTAAAGAGCTGTCGGTATTCAGACATTCCGTTTTTTTAAAGCATCGGGGAAATTTTACGAGCTGTCATTGTATTCGCCACAAATCTGAAAAAATGTGGCAGTGTGACGAAAGTTTCATTTACGAGAGACAGATTCCTTTAAAAATTCATTATAAAAGCTCAATAGTCATTCATCATTGAATCCGCCGTTTGATGAGGCTTGCTATCCATAGTTCAGTCACAGTTTCAATAAAATATTGTTCAAAAATTTGTTAAGTTTTTACAATTTTGAGGATCTCGCAGGCAGTTACTTTTTTAGCGTGTGTTTTTCTGAAACAACTTTGCCTTCATTGCATCGTGCAACTCTGCCTTTGTCACATCGTGTAACTCTGCCTTCATCACATCGGGCAACTCTGCCTTCGTCACATCGTACGACTCTGCCTTCGTCACATCGTGCAACTCTGCCTTCGTCACATCGTGCAACTTTGCCTTCGTCCCATCGTACAACTCTGCCTTCGTCACATCGTGGAACTCTGCCTTCGTCACATCATGCAACTCTGCCTTCGTCACATCGTGCACCTCTGCCTTCGTCACATCATGCAACTCTGCCTTCATCACATCGGGCAACTCTGCCTTCGTCACATCGTACAACTCTGCCTTCGTCACATCGTTCAACTTTGCCTTCGTCACATCGTGCAACTCTGCCTTCGTCACATCGTGCGCAGCAGCAACGAAAAACCCAGGAAAGGCTAACTGAAAAACGATCAGAAATAATCTGCCCTGATGGGTCTACAAATTTGTTTGCAGTCTTTGCTAGCAATTGACAAAGGCTGTTTACTTACAATTGTGAAGTATTGATCAATAAATTCTCATTACAAATCCCAACTTCTGCACGGTGGACAGAAGAGAAAGACAGAGAAATAAATTACTAATGAAGGAAACTGTTCATTAAGTTGAGGGTTGCGTTCTGTTGCCGATGCTTCGATAGCCATTTTGACTCAAGTTGAACTTCCGAACTTTCGCAGACAATTTTGGCCATAACCGACGGTCGGATGACAGACACATCACCTGCGACTTCCCGACTACTTGGGAGATGAGGCCAAAAAGTTGAGCAAAGACACGTCCAGGTCTTCGAGACTCTGTTGGCTGGCTCCGAAGAGATAAATGGTTCTCCTTTACGTGCAGTTAGGCTAAAGCTTGTTCCTAATCGAGAATTTGATCGGTATGTACGTGATAAAAATAAGGCCCTAGGAGTGAAGGAGCGGAAAAACTTCCTCGCAATTACGACGCTCACAAATATTTTTCATTACTTGTTCTTTGAGTGCTGCAAGAGAATGGATGAGCTCACTGGGGGTCTTCGACCTATGGTGAATTTACTTTAATCAAAAATTGATTCGTGTTCAAAATTTGAGCTACAAGTATTCAAAATGCGCGTACGTGCTCCTGACTCAAGGGTACGAATGCTTCAAGATAAAATTGTGAATACAAATCAAATGAGGCTTAGCTCTGACTGTGCCACATGACGCATTCGTGCGTCAGCTTGAATTTTATAGATCCCAGCTCACCTGCAATTTATCTATTCGTACCTTTTATTGTTATCTTCACCTGTTGCTTCTAACCCACATGCGTGGTTCCGTAAAATGTGGATCAGGCTTCCGCCTGCTGCAACCAGCGCGACGAGAAAAATTGCAATTTCAATACTCATTTGTAAAATCACTTATGATGGCATGGAAAAGCAATTTCCCTTCCGTGGTGGCAGCGAATGTGTTTAAATAAAGACGTCTAATGTCGAGAATTGCCCGTATTTTCTCATGGAGTATTGAATCCGATGGAATTGTCACTTGTTGTAACACTATTGCGGGGACGCATACCACTATCTGTCGCGCTGTTTGCTCCCAATACGCAAATTTAATTAGGAAATCAAAATACCACACCCGGAAGAGGAAGAATGCAGTGAGGAAGAATTTTCTGGCGTTTAATGGACCAGAATGTTTTTACCTGCTGTTTTCAGCAGTTTCGCATAGCGTGAGTAGGTATAATATTAGAGAAGTGCAGCATTTCTCTTTATTATCATGAAAGCCTTGGACTTGATAGTTCTATTTAGTTAGGCTGTAACAACACTGATTACGTAGAATCGGCTAAAGCACCCAATTGAAAGCAAATTTGTAGAGTTAGCGATCTATTAAGCTCCCGGGATAAAAATTAGGCACCTATTACTAATATGGTGTAAAACCCCAGCAAGCACGAATAATGGAGGCGATTCTGTGAAGTATTGAGTGCACAAGTGTCCTACCGAACACCTGGTCGATTTCATCTACAAGTGTCCTACCGTACACCTGGTCGATTTCATCTACAAGTGTCCTACCGTGCACCTGGTCGATTTCATCTACAAGTGTCCTAACGTGCACCTGGTCGACTTTATCCACTCTTGTGTCTGCTAATTTGTAATGTGGCCATAGTACGTGAACGATCTTCTCGACGTCTACGTTATCGTTCTAGGCGATTCTACAAATTTTCTTTTGGCTTCATGTCTGGGGACTAAGCTGGCCAATCTAATAGCCTAGCATATCATGAAGGACTGTCGTGCCCCTCTATGACAGTTCTATCCCGATGCCACGGCACATGCCATTTTCGAAGGGAGCTCGGAAAAAATAGGTGACTCATTTTTTGTCCGGGGGAAGTTAGTAAGTGGTACTAGGCGAGTACTAGGCTAATACTAGGCGAGTACTACTAGGTACTAGGCGAGTATGTAGAATGTGTGAATGGCTCTTAGACCTCAATGTATGGACGTATGCATGTGTAACGATCTTCGTATATGCACTTTAGCGGCAACTAGACTCTTTTAGGCCCTTCAATTATTCAATAGACCGATGCGCACAATCTCATCGCAAGCATACCGAACGATCGTCGACGCAGCTACTGTATATTCATTTGTGATTCGAAAAATTTTTACCTTTCATCCGCCTGCGTAGTACAATGTGTCGGTGAAGTTTTCATTTTGATTAGGGTCCTAAGTTTTTCATTTTTGAGGTCTTTCACAGAATCGTTCCTTACATTCTCTGGTATTAAGACCACGGTAGCAATCGAATTTTGTGCACAACTTTTAAGGCCACATTTTTATCGTACTTGAATGAGATTTATGACTCTTTGCTGTTCAGACGTTGGTTTGATTTACTGTGCTCGTTGGGAATGTTTGATACGTTCAGGCAAGCTTCGATATCTCTGTCCTGTTTTACTATGAACTTTGAAACACTTGCATTCATTTCTCTTCTATATTTAGGTCTGAGCTAAAGGGTATTTTATAGATACTTTAAATGCGTTGTAGAAATTTAAAAGGTTTACGCTCACAAACTGCGTCTAATTTCATACAATTACCGTCAGTGAAGAAAAGTACGTACGACAAAATTTGTCGCCGAAAAACAACACTGATAGAGAAACTGAATCTGACTCGAAACCTTAATTAACAGAGTTCACAGACTCTTTCCTACGATAAGACGATGTTTCCATGAGACAAAGATTCAAATATTCCAAGCGCAATAAAATTACTCTGGTTTAAGCGCATCGTAATTTTCTATGCAGGTCTCATAGGGTACGAATATCGTCCATTTCCTATATGTGTGCCCTAATTATGAGAGGCCGAGGCATAGGCCACACTCTTCGGAGGCCAGGCTCTGTAAGATTCCCTGCCAGGGAATGACTTCAGGTTTATTTCGGGAACACAAGCTGACCTTGGGGCCTCGTAGCCAGAAATATTTTCCCCGCATAATAGCGCTTTAAAATTCAAGCAGCCTCCAATTATCCTGACCTCGGATGCTTCCTGCTGGAGGAAGCCATGACAATGATAGCTGCTGAATGTTAACGGGCGTGGGGTCTAGGGTAATGGTAGGCACTGAATGTTAACGGGCGTGGGGTCTAGGGTAATGGTAGCTGCTGAATGTTAACGGGCGCGGGGGTCTAGGGTATTGATAGGCGCTGAATGTTAACGGGCGTGGGGTCTAAGGTAATGACTGCAGCTGAATGCTAACGGGCGTGAGGTCTAGGGTAATGATTGCCGCTAAATGTTAACGGGCGTGGGGTCTAGGGCAATGATAGCTTCTGAATGTTAACGGGGATATGGTCTAGAATACTATTACCCTGAAGCCAGAGCAATAATAGGTTCCGTATTTCAACGGGATCAATGGTAGCGGCTGAATGATAACGGTCTTGGAACTGCAGAGCATCAACTGCCGTAGACGTCGATTGGTTTAGGTGGGTGCAATCAAATGAAACCACAGGGTATTTTTTCAAAATGAAATCAATTCTTTATAAACTGTACGTAGAATAAAATCGGTATTATGCTACTTTGAGAATTATGGCAAAGAAAATACTTTTAAAAGATGTTTTTTGTTATTACAGTCATTTCATAAAACTGAACGTTTCGGCTACATCTGAAGCCATTTTCTACAACTATAAAATAAGAGAAATATATGAAACAAAATTTGTACACTTTTCTGAATGGGAATTACCAAGAATGTAAGAACAAACATAATTATATATACTTATCAAATGCAACAAAATAAATGAAAAGTAAGGAACCAGTGATACAATTATAAGAGGATTAAGAGGTTGCACATTGTTCAACTTTGGTTCAAGTTGTGAAATGTGTAAAGACTCTAATATACTCAGGGTTTGGGAATTAGTTTTCTCAGCTTTTGTTCGTTCCGCTTTAATGTCAATAGTATAAAAACCCTAGTAACTCGCATCTTCAATCTCAGCTCTACTCCGCAACGCATCAAGAATTTGAATTTCTGAAATCTTGTTTCCATGAGAATGCTTTTCCTGCTCAATTAGTGTCTCAAGTAACCAGGAATCGTTTTTCTACAAGATATTTCAATTAGAATGTAATATTTTTTTCCATATGAATGGTTTTCCTGCTCATTTAGTGTCTAAAGTAAACAGGAAGACTTTCCATAAGACTTTAAAACTTTTTCCATAAGAATGGTTTTTCTGCTCAATTAGCGTCTAAAGTAACCGGAAAGTTTCAACATCCGAAGTATGTTCCCCAGGCCTTAAGAATGACTGTGCAGAAAAAGAAGATGTACTTCAGTCTACCTTATTACGGGATGCAGTCTGACACTTGCGAAGGACCTGTCTAGTTTGGTAACAAAGTTCTTCCCTTGTGTAAATTTTATTCCAATTCTGACAAATTTACGCTAGGCTCTCTGTTTAAGGCTAAGGGTCACTTGCCCCCTGAACTCTGCTCTAAAATTATTTACAGATATTTTTACCCCCTGTGCGGGTCTGGTGATGTTGCCCACTGTGTGGGTCGGATTATGTTGCCCACTGTGTGGGTAGGATTATGTTGGATGTTCACAACGTAATCTTAGTACTTGATTCCACGAGCACGCAGGCCGACTTTCAGCATAGGTTCAATTCTAGTCAGTCCTCCTTATTCATCAGTCAGAGAACACACTTTCAAATGTGATGTCAAAATATCAATATCAGTTTTTCAATAATAAGTTTGGTCTCTAAATCTAATGCCACTAGTTTGAGCATATTAGAGTCTTTACACATTCCACAACTGAAATCAATGTTGAACGATATGCAATCGTCCCACCCTTTTAAGTTTGTATCATAGATTCTTTATTTTTATTTATTTTATTTTTGGATATGATATGTATATATATAATTGTTTATTTTCTTACATACATTGGTAGATCCTATTGACATAAGTGAACTAACTTGTTTCAAATCTTTCTCTTATTTTACAGCTGTTGAAAATGGCTTCAGATGTAGCCGAAACGTTCAATTTTATGAAATGACAGTAATGATAAAAATATATTTTAAAAGTGTTGTCTTTTGCCATAATTCTTGTAGGAAGATTTTCTAAGGGTCTCCAACCTAACCTAGTAAAACTGGCGATTTTGATCGTAGATTCTGATTTTGAAGGTTAACAAGTTTCAGTGAAGTAAATGTGTATGTTCAAGAAGAGTTCTAATAAATTTCCATCAAGTGTTTTCACGGCCAGAGGTCACCAGGAACTTTTCATTTACACACATGTACGTAATGAGGCTGGGAAGTCTAGCAGGTGCGTGAACATAAGTCTACCATAAATCTGAACTTGGCTCGAAAAGTATATCACTCTGACATCAATACTAGATCAGTATTGGGTACCTCAGTCACCGGCTCTGGCTCTGCCCAAAATGAATGTCCATTGCCGCTGACAGTTCAATTTCCTTTTGCATAAACGAATTCCATTACTTTTAGGTCTTCCGTCACATCAGTCGAGCAAAAAGTAATATTGAAAGAGCAATACGGAAATAATAATTACACTGTGGGCAAATGCATGCAGATACATGTGTCATTTTCATAATCTATTTACTGTATTTATAGCTTAGCGAGACCGAGCCCTTTTTTGGTTACACATGAGAAGAATTGAAATGCACATGCGTTACTCTACCTTGCAGCCAGGTCAAGTGGCTCTACCTTCATTTGTTTGAGCAAATGTTTTCTCATGCTTGTAATTACTTCGCAAAGGAAAAAACAATTGATGCGAACCTCATGGTGAAGTTATTGATCTACTATATCCTTTGATCCAGAATACATATAATTAAAAACACAGAGTGTTAGACTATTTTACAGACAAAACCAAGTATACAACAACACGTTCCGCAGAGGAATAGTGTACTTAAAACTACGAGCATTTCACTTTATTTTGCAGAACACTGCACGATGCATAATATCGTACGCAAATCTAAGAATCCTATACTGCATCGTGCGCAAACTAACGAGTAGCGTTTTCCACAGGCATACATCTGCTCAAAACTATATCATTTCGAGATTTGCATGCAAATTTTTCTGTACATCAGAAGTAAAGCATCTCACACTCGCAATCGGTGCGCAGGCGTCACCAATGAGGAACGAATCTGCCCTAGTACTCGCTCGAGCACCAAAACTAGTCATCGTAAGGATATTCTTACCAGACTGCTGAATCGTATCACGGAAAATTTCAAACTGGATTACACTCCATTTGTGTCGGTGAATGAAAATAGAACTGCTGAAGTAACTGAGGCGAGAATTTATAATCTTTTTCAGAAGCTCATCTGTTGAAGAAGTTTATATAGTATTTATGGTAGAAAAATATTGAAGAAACTAGGTCCGTATTGTGATAGCGCACTTGGCTGCCAGTTAGGAAGTCCCGGGTTCGATACCCTGAGTCACAATCCTACCTATGGGAATCAAAGATTGAACACGAGGTGCATATAAAGGCGGCACATCAGTGTGGCCTGGAACATGATACCCGAACCAATTCTTAGGTTTCCGACGAATTTGACAGTCGTTTCGACAGCTGCATTACTTGACCGTCGTATTATAATTTGAAAGTTGTGTAACAATTCAAAAAACGTTCCTTCACACTTCAAGTTAATTTTCAATAAGTATTTTGAACGTTGGCAATTTTACATGCGAGTAATTGGATTTCGTAGCTACATTCGCAATTGCATGTTATGTTCCCGGCGTAATTATGTCTAATTTCACCCACTGGGGGAACGCAGCTGACTCTCCGGTGAGGTGCCAATATTAACGCTCTCTACACTGCAGAATACGTGTAATTTTGTGACAGAAACTCTTTTATTGAAAAATTACCCAAAGGTTTTTTGGATGAATTTAAGTCTATGCCTTAAGTTGGTCTTGCCGAGGATGATTACATAAAACTTCAGTTTTAGTTTGGAGCTTGAATGGACTTTAAGGAAAGTAGGAATATGGGATGTGTTGCGGGGTTATTTAGTGCCGCAGGTTCTTTATGCTGAGCTCGAATTCTAGTTTTTATTCTGTTTGACTCTATAGTACCATTGCCTTATCATAATTCGTTGTTTCCTCACGTCAAGACCGAGTATTGTATTCCCAGCACCCAAGACTGTTAAAAATTCGGCCAGCGAGCGAGAAGAGCTGTGCACTGTGGAACCTTGACTTCGAACACCTCTTCACCAACAAAAGGTTTGCCATTCCAACAAAATCAAAATTCGTTTCCGCTTCCCCATTAGCTAAAGCTTAATCTTAAGTCGAAATCAATAGTGAGTTGGGAAGAACTCTCTGACAAATTTTTGTTCGTTCGGCTAGTTGCCCACAAGGGGAGGGATGTTCGTAAGTCGAGATTTCAGAATACTCCGGTAAATACAAATTCACTGTAATATTTATTCGTATTTAATAGATGGAGATAGAGTGCGTGCAAGATGATTCACAAGGGAACGAAAACTTGTTTCAGTTGTTCGAAAATTCGATATACCATGGATCCATTTTCACATTTAAACAGGAGTTTTCAGCACTGAAAAGAAACATTGCGTCCAATTGACTCACTCTTTGAGCTTTCGATTGTCTCAAAATTAGTTTACTTTTGTGAGTCGCGACCCAGTTTTCCTACCGTGGGACATGACTCACATTACGTCCTTTGATGCAATCGCAATGAAGTCTCGGGTAATAAAAACCAGCATTTGCAGCACAACTCAGCACTGTGAGTACCGTCTACCAAGCGACTGTTTTCAACGTGTGTGGTAGGGAGGTAAATGGGGAGGAGAGGTAGGTGGGGAGGTCGTCTGAGGTGGGGAGATAGTTGGGGAAGGCAGGGGAGGTAGGTGGTAAGGTTGTCTGTGGTGGGGAGGTCGCTTTGCACTCCTCTTTTGTTTGTTGCTCTATTGGACCAGGGGAACGCATGATGGCTGAAGTTTTGCTGTTATCTCGAGAGAGCTGTTTCGATTTAATCGAAAGCTTGTCACTTCCAAACCTCCAGACATGTTTAAAGTTTGTAATTGATACTCGTTCTGTCGCTGTTATATGGTCTCAATGTAGCTTCAAGGCCACAGTGCAAGAGAAAACCTACGGAAAGGTAAGAAGCAACATAAAACGCATTTTATTTGACTTCCATACTGGATTAAAAAGTTTTACAAGGGCAGCTTATTGTTCTCCATTTTATTCGTTGAAAGGGGATTGAAAATGTAAGCCGGTAAAATGTAGTGTCATTTGTGAGTACCAATTTTATTAGGAAATCAAGAAAAAGTTTCGCTAAGTCAATAACCATGTCATGGCGGTGTTTAAAAAAAAAGTTTAAAGTAAAGTTTTAAATGGGACACAAAATGCTATGTCTTATGTTCAGTGAATATTTCACTTCTATCCAAGATGCGAAGTCGTGGCTCCACACTTACCATTTCTAAAATACACAAAACACTCTCAATCTATCAGACTGTCCTATCAAATGAAAGAGTTGCAGCGTCTTTGCTCTTGCAGACATGTAAATGCCGGCTGATGGGGGAGGATAGTCGGTGCTACGATGGGTCATTTCAAAAAGTTCTGAAACTTTCCAATTTCTGTCGTTGGTCATACGGATAGACGAAAGGAAGAATACTGATGAGACGGAAATATCTGTGCACGGGATACTTTTACTTGAATGAAATTCTGGCCAGGCAGAAATGATTGAAAGTAAGTTTTTGGGAACATGGCCGCATCTTGTACAGGGTGACAAGTGGAAAAAAAACTGGTCGGTGGTCCTGAGTTATTACTCAAAAACGATTTGATGAAAATACTTTTAAAAAGAGACCACGTGAAAAGGTAAGTTGATAATTCATATTAGGCAGGTCACATATGCGAGGATTGTGGAAATTTTCCGTCAGTGGTTTATATGGCATGGTTTTGTGTTAGTTAAAATGTTGAGGACATAACGAATTAAGAAACTCTACGGTAAATAAACCTAATATTTGACTAAGTCTCAGAGAACGCCCAGAGTGGTAGGTAAAATTCATCAACATGTTCTTCCGAGTGGTCTCTTTTTACCTTATTACGACAATGGCTTTTTGAATTATAACCTATTACTTTCTAAAAGCTTTCGTTGCCACCTTGTGGTACTGATAAATTTGCCTTTCCTTCTATCTCAAGTTTCCGATTGGATTGCTGTAATTGCTAAAGAATTCGTTAAGCATTGGCTAAAAATTAACAATCTGATTCAATTGAATTAACAAATGCTTGAGCTACTCATGTATCTAAACTTTTTCACACTGAAAATGTCAAAAGTCCGTGTGCTATTTCGATGCCTGAGTCCTTGAAATTACTAATTCTCATGAAGCGAATTGGACCTAAACTAGAAGAAACTCAAAACCTTGAACATCTTTTACATTATGGTACCAAAAGAAAGACCATGGACGCTCTGAACACCAAAAAACCTTTGAAATCCTAAGCAAAACGAAAGACTCGTTTCCTGATAACCTGTGCCGAGGAGTCCGACGCCGTTAATTTTTCTGCAGTTGTCAAAGTGAGTGATCTTTAACGCTGCAGAATTAGACGATTTTTAGGTCTTTGCTAGTCAAATTTTTCAAAGCTATTGAAGCGCTAGGACGTCCGTGTCCTTGAGAGTCTCGTTAGGAAGATTTTATAGAATCAAGTTGGCGGACGAGAAAAGTGTTTTTTACGGACAGCCTCTACACAGAGTCAAATGAATCGGCAGTTGTGGGCGGACGGCACAAAAATACATTTAAGAGGACGTGACACATAAAAGAGATATAATGTGTTCTAAGTAAATAAATTACGCACTAAAGTGGAAAAACACGCTCCTTAAAATATATTTTTAAGTCGTTTCGCCCAGAAAGCGCCCCTCTTGTTCTACCGGCTCCCTGTTTTGGCGAATGGGTTTCATTCTCAGAATGTTCAAGGATCCTTTCTAATGTCAACCCATTCTCTGGTCTGCTTGTCAATACAGGGTGAGCAATAAGTATGGAACCCCTTATAAATTTGATGATTATAAGTAGCACTGATACGCTGAAAAAATTAGAATCTCTTCTTTCATTTTAAATGAACCGGATCTTTTTACTTTTTGTAGTTTAATATGAATAATTTTTAAATAGACTCTCTTACTTATTGCCTGCTGTGTATATTATTAGCAGCTCGTCAGCACGTATTGGAATAGAATAGGGCAAAAAAATGAGCCTAATGGCCCATTCTTGGGCTTCTATTCAATTTCTGTGCTCTAGAAAATTCTTATATGCGTACGTAATTTTAACTAAGAACGCATCAGGGCAATGAAAGTCTAGTCCATTACGATCCTTTAAATGAAAACCAAAAATTCCCATTTTCAAGTTGAATTAAATTTCTCATTCGAAAATAATTTTTAATGGCGGGCTTAACCAAATATTTAGCTTGTTCTGTTCCAGGCGGCGAGCAAAATGCATCAATTCGATCGCCCCGGAAATTATGGGTGCAGTCCCAGTGCGCGTCCCATGTACGTGCAGGAGTCCTTGAAAAATGCATTCACTGATTTTGGATGTTAATGCCATTATGTATGTATCTGTGATACCGTACTGCAGTGATACTTATAAAATTCTGATACATTTCTTTAACTTTCAGCCCTTCAACACGCAGCTTCACACACGTCAGCGGATTTTCATTAGAACTCGTGCAGCAGCGACCGGTGCATGGAGCGTAAAAGAGAAGAATTCCAAGTTATTTTTCCAAAGAGATTAGCGGCCACTCGTCTAGCTATTCACCTTATTATCAGAAAGTTAATACAAAAGGAATCATTTCGAATATAAATAAGGGAACGTGACTTTCATGTTATGGTTATTGCTGTAGGAGTTAAGAATGTAAATTGACTGGTGTTAATTAAGCTGCATTTTGAAAGGATGAAAGTTAAAAGGTATATATCAGAATTAAACTGCTGTACGGTGTCATAAGTACCTAATGAGTATTTTATTATAATTCAAAACCAGTGAATTTATTATACGTGGGTGTTCCATAACTGTGAAACGTTCCAATGGGGCACTGTTACAGTACGTCATTCTAACTCTAGTGTCCATTTTGCCTAATTTCAATTTTCATTCCTTCTTCGCCATATTTTCTTTGACTTTTCTTCCTCTTGATTCTCAACTTGCTGTTTCTATGAGAACGTAATCCTCTGCGGAAGCACACATTGTGCACATACTTCTTTTTTTGTGGGACACTTTCTGAGTCACTGAAGCGCTGCCAGCTGTCCACACTTATGTTTTAACTACCACAGGCATATACTGTAATTGGTATTGGCTTCGTAAACGTGATACATACAGGCAGGGAAGAGTGAGGTCAGGTTATATTGTATTTGAGTCGAAGATTTAATTAGCATTAACTTAACTCTCACCTGCCTGTATCCTGGTTACAGAGCCAATACCAAATACGTGAGACTTACACTGGAACTGCTCTAAATTATGTATTAAAAAAGCTGCTCTCAAATTGAAAGTTACCCTAAGGCATTACTCGAGCCTCGTGTCCCGGATTGCAAGATTTTATTATGCACATGATACTTCCTGACTTTATCAGGCAGTGAGATATTCAAGTTGGATCTGTAGTACACTGAAATGTATACAGATTTGAAATGCAGCCGAGCTTTGCAATGCGTAGACATGCAGGTTAATTAGCTCCTGCCCATTTACATGACGCACTACATAGTAGCGTCCTACCTAATGTTGTTTTGTGCAAATTACCTAATCAACGCCCTGTGCTAAAAGAAGTTTAGATTTTTAGTTCTTCAATATTCTTACCTCGATCTTCTCCATCTTCAGGTATTGTTTTGAGTCCTAGAATTTTGTTTGTCGTTAATTTTGTCTGTGAGTCAGATACCTGTAAGAATTTTGCGTCAGGCTTTTGAATTTATATTTTTTCTCTGAGAGTTCAGCACACTTTGTCTTCCAATATAAATATATTGCTCATAAAACTTTGGCTATCGAAAATCCACGAGTTTGAAGAGACTTCAAGTTTGTTTTCTTGCTCTACGGTGTTGTGAACCTGATACAATCCATTTTTAACATCTCAGAGCAAAGAACCGAACAAAAACATAAGTCGTATATTTTCAACGATGGTGGAAAATACAAAACTATTGATGGAACTCAAACGCATCCATTTTGCAGTATCCCTTTTTTGTAACTAAAAGTTTATTGGCATCATTTTACAGTATCCTGGTAAACTATTTTCCGAAATAACTGGAAGTTTTTGAGTGATAGAGTATGTGCTCAAAATAGCTGCATTATGCGATGTGAAACTCACATTTCATTTTCTGAGAATGGCTTTCTTCTACTCAGTGTATTTTGTTTATTCAAGTCGATCGCGACGCGAAGCTTCGAATGTTTTTATTTTATTTTTTGAAGATAAGTACATATTACATTGACAGCAAAATAAGTACATGTTATCGTGACAGCAAAATAAGTACATACTACAGTGACAGCAACAATGTTACGCAAGCTCTTATTTTGGCATCGCAGTTTAATGAAATAAAAGCATTTCATTTAGTTTCTAGGCGAAATTAGGGCTGCTATAAAAATTCAGGATTGATAATCCTTTTACTTGATCAATATGATCCCCACATATTGACTCCCTGACATTTTTGAAGCTTTTTCTCTTCCATACCAAATGTTTGCCAATGGAGAAAAAATCCAATTGAGACTTTTATAGCTCGCAGTGAGACCTCCCGTGTTGAGTTAACTTGCTCATGCATATAGATATTCGGTTGCATCGAGTACGATAGGAGTATTTTACATACTTATTCACATAGATATTCGGTTGCACCGAGTACGATAGGAGTATTTTACATACTTGTACATGGCGATATTCAGTTGCACGGAGAAAGATAAAATTATTTTTTTAAAAGCCAAGCCTCAATCTTATCTTAGTTGTTTTTAACGTATGTGGAAACACACACTTTAGTTTACGTATTGTACACCTAGACAGCATTTTTCACTGAAACTAACGCGAGCTGATAATGTTCAATGTATTTTTATCATGAGTTTTCTAAAATCTTACAACTTTGAGTTCTCACGAAGTTTTCACAATAATGTACATTGCTAATTTTTTGATTTGGTAACGACAAAAGTTTAAGCAAACACTATTTTTGAAGACAGCCACGAACTTTACGAATTCTGAATTCAAAGCTTCATTTAAGTAAATAAAATTTACAGCCGAGCGAGGATTACGACCGCTAGGAATATCAATAATTGAAAATTTTCTTGCTTCACACATGATGAACTAAATTGTGTCGATGTTAAGCGAAGTTTTAAAGGTCGACGAGAACTCAATGCTCTGCGATTTTGACGAATCTGAAATTCCTTACGCCTTTCCTCTACATTCACGATGAGTAGCAAGGCAGATAAATAAAAATTGACGAGTGAATTTTTCAGAATTTTTTGCATTCTTCTGCAATCCATTTTCGGTACAGGCATTGGCTCTCATGAGAATTTCTCACTTAGTTTCTGTAGGAACTGTTCACTGTTGTCTCTCGTCACCTTAAAAGAGAGAGCAAAACAAATTTCATTTGCTTCGTTTAATTGGCAAAGCCTCACATCTCCAGGGTGCTGTAAGTGCGCGTTGGTCTTATACATTTTAGTTGTTATGTTCCAGCTCCACACCGACTTTTTTTTCTCTTGTATGAAAAAGAATGATGAGTAAGAAGAATTGTAGCTTCATTGAACGAATCGAAATTTTATCATGCATCTGCGTTGAGCTGGGAAATCCCAATTGATTTGTACAAGTATCTACCTCCTAAAAGTTGCCCAACCTTCTGACTAAGTTCTGAATGACTCCGAGCACGTCTGAAATGATCTAAAACATGCCTTTTTTAGTCCAAATCAATTTCAGTCTTTTATGACCAATTTTTTTTGTGATGGGACCACATTTAGCTATGAACGAAAAAAACAGCGGTAAACTTGTGTATGCACGTAATTGTACGCAATGGGAATGCATTGGCTTATTCACGAACAACTAGCTGCCGCTCTAGAAACTGATCTATAATATTCTTTTGGATGATGAAGGGTTCATTTACCGTTTTTAAAAATAGCCATGTATATATTTTTAGTTGTTTAAAGGTTAAAAAAGGTTGATTACGGATGCTAGTAAATGCAACTTGCCTCTCGCATTCTCTACGCAACAAAAATAAATAGTTCTGAAAAATTCAACCACCATTGCAAAAAAAATGCTTCTGATCAACGATTCCAATTTCAGCTTTATTTGGTCATCGCATTTCTTAACCTATTCATGAGTGCATGAATCATTTTTAGGTGACTCATACTTTTATGGTTGAAGCTTCAACGTTAGTTTGAAGTCTACCGATTCTCTTACATTGTGCAGAAAGAATTTGATTATTTCGAGAACTCAGAATTCTCTAGAAAGTCTCATCACTTAGTCTTAAATGTTTAGGTACTGATTTGAGCACGTGTTTTCGTAGAGCGCGTTGTTCGTGAAGTCACATTAAATTTGAAATTTAAGTACTACAGCAAATAATTGGGTGCATTTATTCGATTCATATCTCTCTACCCTATGGTTGTCAAAGTATTGAATCGCATTACAATTTTGTGTTTCAAGCATCCTGCCGATTGCCCCTACGAAATCCCTGCTGAATAAGTCCGTACGAAACTCAACCCAGCAGCAGAAGACGCAATGTGCATTATGATTTAATGAGTTTGTTACCAGATATCATGTCACTGGACTTTTTTCTATGCGGCTGTGATAAAAGTATCGTATATCGAACAAATGTACGGCACATTACTGGACTAAAGCACAGGATAATAGATGCAATTCGAACCATTGTTTATCATCGACGAATTACAGGATGGCGTGGTTGCAGTCTGTCACTTCCAATCGACGAATTCTCATGTAAAGAATTGACGAATTTTTGTATTATTTTTTCAAGTAAAATTCAACACGAGTAAGTACAATATCCACAGCATAATTTTCAATACAAATACAAAGTGGCGAAATGAAAGCTGAATTTTGCCGTACGTATTTAAATTTGAACCTTTTTTGGCTTCCATGTCTGAGGCAAGTTTGGTGTTGAATAAATGTAATCACGGGTGAACATACATCGCTCATGCAAGGATAATACGTGAATTTTGGGTTACTGTGTAACGAGATATAGCCATCTTCTTTCTGCCATCACTTTCTTTTATGGAAAATGCATAGGTCACAAATGCTGCAATCAAAATCTCAATTTAATTAAATCTGCAATGAGCATCTATTTTGCAAGATTTTACGTCGCTTTTAACAAAAGGACCGCCCACATCTGGATTGAAATTTAACGACGGTTTTCAAGTATGATACAAATGAAATTTATTTTTTTCAGTCGATTCCACATTAACGTAGGTAGGCCCAGGTCGAAGGATGAACTTAATTTCAATTTAGCTTTCTACTCACATCAATCTAACAATTTATTTGTGTGCACCGCTTCGCTTATGTTTTTTGTATTTTGCGTGAACATTTTCTCCCCATTACGGCACCATACACTGTGCTCAGGAGCTACAGAGGGAAATTAACTCATTTTCAAGAGCTGACTGGCTAAGTGCCGAGATTTGAAGTCCTCTATCTCCGAGCTCCAGCGGAATTTTTTAAAGAATAATGGTCTCGTCGTAAGGCTTGAAGAAGCTGGACCTCCAGAAATTGGATTTTCCTTCTCATTACCATGCAGATGAGGTCTGAGGTATTAAGCACAGCGTCAAAAACCTCGGCCATATTAACGATAATTGAGATTAAGTATTAGAGATATATGAATAATCTCGCACCCCAAAATATGTTCTCATGGTTGATGAACGTTCTTTAAAAATTTCAATTTTCGGAAATTCTTTTCGTCGGCAATTCGCTAGGTACTCGTGCTGGGAGCGTCGTACCTTATTATGCGTGTTGGAGAGTGATAGATTGGATGAAAATGCTTTGTGCTTGTTCCAATAATGTCGAAACTACTTTCAAAGGACCATCAGTTTTTCTTAGAGTAAATCCGAGCGTTTTTTTTACATTTTATTGAAGAAAATACTGCGCCGAAGACAGCTGCGCCTGCATTTATTTTTAGCGAGAGTTTTCGTGCAAGAATTAACTTACGAGGTCAATGTACACAAGAAGTAAGTTTGGATCAGGTAAGACATCCAGCTTCAGCCATTCCACAATTGTCTACAGTGACATACATAATTCGCACACATAATTCGAGGGTTGTGAGGAGGGAGCCCTGATTGGTTCGTTTCAGTGCTGAACCCTATACAGGGCAATGTTCCCAAAATGGAACGTGGAACGTTCATAAGGATGTTGTTAGTGGTTTGTAAGGAATTAAATGAAGCCTTATTACCTGTATACATAAGGTTGCTGCTAGTTTTTCGTAAAATGCTCAATGCAGCCTTATCAACAAAATACTCTAGCCCGTATAAGGTCACAATGTCGTTCGCTATCCAAGTCCAGCTTTTACGCCGCCCCGTCGATTATGAACTATGCAGCGGTGATACCTGTGCTTAGGAGGCCAAAATTACACATAACTATAGATGATACGGCGTAAAAAAAATTCAAATGCTCTGCCTTGTACACAGCAAATCGTTTGTGAATTTACACGTTCCATTAGTCAATGAGTAATCACTTTCCCTAATTTAGGCATGCTCTAAAATTCAACAGCGTAATCTCCATCTTGTCGTTTTTTGGTGATTTCGGTGATAAGTCAGTCACGATATTCAAGTAGGTCGTGATATTTTAAATTTGTATTAGAGTTTGATGTGAAGGCGTAGCCTTTGGATAGTTTTTATTTCCCTCTCGCGTGTATTTTTATCTTAGCTTAGGAGTTAAAAATCATAATTTTCTGAGCAAAGTCGTACAAAATTACACTCCGAAGTATTTTGATGTGGGTTTGAGCCTGATTTATACACGTTCATTGATGGCCAATTTCTGTTGCAGTGTTAGTAGAAAAGAACCTCCTAGTCAAATAGAGGGAGGCTACTAATGTCAAGGAAAACAGTCGTGCAACTATCACTCATAACATAATCATTTAAAAAACGTGGAGAATGTTGTTTTTAATTTTAAGTCACTCTTCAACGCGCACAAATCACAGTAACGCTTGATGGTCTTTCTTACGACGGCGTGTGTTGAGAAAGCTGAAGCTGAGGCTCTCGATTTTCTTGTTTTGTACATTTATTTGCAGCCTGAATCTTGTACTCCAACGAGAACATTTAGCGTAAACACCACCGAAAGAGGACATCTAAGTATGATTTTATCAAAAATATTACTGAAAACCGTAGGTGAAGTTCTATCCATTTTTTTACGGTAAAAGTACGTAGGTCTCGTATTCTCAAGAATAATATTCTCAGTAAAGCTGCGCAGTATTATCTGTAAAATGGTTGTCTGATTGAATGAGCGCTTCGACGATGCACCAAAGGAACCTCACGCTTCGGTCTTATTACGAAGACTTGAGATTGAATGAGTTCTTTGCATGTCAGTCCCTCGTCACGGTAAGGTCCCTTGAAATTCTCTCTAGTATTCCTATATTGCAAGAAACTTAACCCCCAACGTACCCGCATGACGGTAAGGTGCATAGAAATTCTCTTTAGTATTCCTATATTGTAAGAAACTTAACCCCAACGTACTTGAAGGTTAGGATATTGTAGCTCGTGTACTCTCCTTAGAATATGTACATAGAACAGTCATAAGCTTTTAGACTTTACCAACTGAACTTATAGAAGTATAATTGTTAATACTACTTTTGTCGGTTTGTAAGTGAACTGAAATTAAATTGAAACGTGTAGCATATTCCAAGGCACCTCTTCTGATTTATGGTTATACATTATAGAGCACATTAGTAAAATTGAAATCAAATTAATAGATATACTCTTAGAGTGATATTCTAATGGGTGAATTTGAAAATTACCTTTGAGGGAAAAATACTTTTGTGTTTGTATTTTCAGCAGTTCATTGCTTCTTGAAATTGTCGACATTTTATCAAATAAGCGTAAATGAATCTAAATGGCTTAATTTACAGTGTGATATCTAATTCACTTTTAATGAACAAGGAAAAAGACGACTTCAGTTACAAGACCAGGTGATCCAACGGACATGGATAACTAATTATAATTTTTTAACGAATCACCATAAAAAAACACACACCGAAATCAATAGAAGAAATAATGTTCTTATAGACGCGAGCTCATCATTGCGTGATAAATATAAAAGTATATTCCATAATACTTAAGCATTAATTTCTTTTCACTTCGGGTGAACTATTTTCATCCAGTCGTATTTTTACATTTTCTTTGAGAAATTGCTCGGGAAGCCCAGGAATGGAAACTCGTTCATCAGGACAGGGGCCGCGGTGCGTCTGAAGAGCAGCTCCTGCGAAATTCAATTAATATTTTCGCTACGATTTCCTTTGACCTGAAGCCACAAAAACCCCAGCACAGACTGGTGATGGGATCGATGCTTGTGGAAGGCGCACCAGGTTTTTCTGAGCCATGTGTTACAATTTTCTTACCTGGGGCACAGAGTTGATTGAACTATGCTATTTTTTCGTACGTAACTGAAACCAAAGTTGGACGGTGAGATTATTTCTGTATGAATAGCCTTAATTAAGGAGTTGAATCCGTGCTTCATGAATTAGATTGAACGCTTAATAAGTTATTTCATTTCAGTTCGAAATGACAAAATTAATAAGTTAAACTTGTCCTCCGCAAATGAAATGTAAGTGGTATTATGAGGTTATTTTTACTTCAAGTACATGAAGAGTTGAAATCGTCGTTCTCACATAGATTCAAGTTGTACCACGAGGTTGTTTCTATTAGAAAGTCAATTTCATTAGACCTACTTACTAAAAAACATTGTCTAAGCTCGAATAGTTCGAGTTATATGGATGAGTGATCTTTGAAGGTTATCGAATCTTTCTATTCGTACGGTACAACTTCGTATCAATTTCAGAAAAGCATTCGTATAACTTCTTCAGCTGATAGCCTGATTTATTATCACTAATATTTTCAACCATAAAAAAGGAAAGGAGGTAAAATTTTATAATTAGTGTCGTCCAACTCTTAGTATCATAACATAATGATATTAATTCATATCGAATTAATTTTTGAAATTCTTTCTAGCTATCCCCCTGCATGTTTGATATGTTTTAGTCAAAATGAACTGATGCTTCTCCCACGATTACATGACCTTTCAGGCTTGTTTATGCCTGCGCTGCAGTCTGGATGAACTGTAAATTTTTCGTCATGAGTCGTAGGGCATGAGTAGGAAAAGCCCTGACCTCATTATGATATGATTCACTGCCATCACCATAAATCGTTCGGTAGTCCTTAAAAAACATGCATATTTAATGACAAAAAAATTAGAATTTTTATGTAAATTTAAATTCCCCCTTGATTTTACATTCAAGCATCGATTCAGTAGCTCAGTAAACTCTTAGTTAATTCCTTGCAAAGTTCAAACATAAAAATTGTTCAACAACAAGTGTTCATAACAACTTTCTCTTACGAGTATGGTTTATGTCCCACGATGCAGTTGTTTCACTTGCATGCACGAATATTCCTAGAATATTCTTAGAATATTCATCGTAGTGGTGTTGCAGTCACACGGTCTGTGTACTCGACAACGGCTGTGTGAATGCAACAACTACGGTCTCGAATATTCTCTCGATAGTTCGTTAAGGGGTCAACTTACTTCCCGAGCACAATCCCTGACCGAACAAAGCTCATTCAAATGGAGCAACCTGTTTCCAACATTTGAATGAACGGTAGGTGATTAGAAACGCAAATATCCGCCACTGCTTTCGGAGGAACAAAAACTGAAATGGCATTGCAAAACGACTGTCAGGCAGACAGATGAACGACCCATTCCATGGATTGGCTGCGATGAGGAGAGTCACAGAATCGATGCAAGTCTGCAGAAACTCAGACTACAATGAGCAGGAGTTGCAGCATAGCTGCAAGTTTACAGAATTAGAAACTTCGCATCGGGGATCGAGATTCACGTAAAGGAGACCATTAAGAATCGGTTAGCTTGCAACCCGTAAAATGCTTCAACAAGTTTCGATTTATTATTTTAAATGCTGAAAAATTGTTTCTGTAGATACACGACTGAAATATTTCGTAACAATTTGTGTCTTCATTTGCAATTTTGTTTTTTGGGATGTTTTCTACCAGAATTCAGCAACCGCATAAAATTCATTTTTAAAGCGTTGTGTTGAGCTTCATTTGGAACAGGGATAATGGATGAGGGTCGTGAATGGGGATCTATTCCAATACTGTTGGAGGAGATTACAGGGAATTTGGAATCAAATAAATTCCAGGTAAGAATTTTGCCGATCGGAAAACGTTTGGTCTTCACGATTGCTTAAAGCAATCATTACAGCGTTGAAAAAGTATCCTAAAACGAAAAATTTGTCGAATTCCCGTCCTCAAAAATATATATTGATAAACTGCATCTGAAAATGATCTTCAAGTCCAATGTCGTTTAGTGGACGATCTGTTATCATCTAATGCTTATAAACAGAAGATCGTATCATTTTTCAATGAGTACTATACAATATAAAATGGGACATTGGTAGTTAAGGTGAACTAAAACCAATCATTTAATAAGTTATGCTTCCCAATTTTGATATGTTGTTCAACCAAACAATACACTGAATTTCACGGTGTACTAGCATCTAAACCGTGAAACCTAACTACCCGAAAACTAGAAATTGCAAAACTAGAGGGAGTCATGAAAATACAGTTCACCACGGAATGTCATAGGGTTCTTTTCTAAGTTTCCAAGAAATAAGCCTATTTCTTTCAAAATAAAAAAATCGCAAAAATAGTCTACCATGATTACTTACACTCATTTTTTTATACAACAGAGCTAGAAAAAACAGTTAGATATTCTCCTGCAATACTAGGAAGTGCGTTTTGACCACGAAGGGACTGATCCATCTTACATTGATATTTTTTCTGCATTTCAAGGGCAAAGGCAAACATTTGTTCCTGTTCTGGAAAAATCTCATTGGTTTCTTGTGTTAAATGTTGAGTTCATTGTTTATGTCAACCAACGTTAAAAGATGAATTCATTGTTTATGTCATAGGTAAAGCCTTGCCAATTATTTAAGCATCAACCAACGTTAAATAATGAATTCATTGTTTGTGTCATAGGCAAAGCCTTGCGAATTATTTAACCATTAATGCAAAAAAGATTAATTGGAAGACAAATGCTCAGTACGGAAGAGCCGTACTGAGCCCTGTCCTGGTTGTAGAGTATACTTGAGTTAACTTGAAGTTTGTTATGCATATCATGCTCCAAGGTTTCGATTTGGACGAAAACGAGAAGTTAAGTCATGGTAGCCTCTCGTGACTTACAATAAAAATAAAATTCATATTTCATGCTGAAATCATTAATGACGAAGTAGTTTTCAAAGAAGAGTTGTACTTCGAATTTAAAATCGGTGATTTAAATGTTCTGCAAAATACTGGATGATTTCATTGAATGAGATTTTGTTATATCTTTAAGATGTAAATAAATAATTTAACTTTGAACGAAGATCTTCGAATTATTATATTATAGTTCACAGTAATAGGAGTAGATTAAAATGATACCAGTCTTTCTACTATTACAGTATTTTTAAAAATTTAAGAACCGCAAGATCAGTGAGTGAAAGTCTGTGCTTCGAATATGCATGGAATTTACCAGGAAGAACATTTGATGGCTTAAATTGTTTGTTCTACGTAGCTAAAATTGTACGTATAATTGATGAAGCTTGGATTTTGCGACCTCATCGAAATGTTGGTTGACAAACATTTTGAGACGTAATTTGACTTTTTGGCTTAAACGATAGAAACAGAAGAAACAGTTCGACACCAATTTCGACTTCAGATGAAGAAAAGTTTCCCATTACACATACGCCAATAATTGCAATTAGTTATTCGAAGAGGGATCCAAAGGACCTCAGAAGTGACGAAAACAGATTTTATAAGGTTCGTTTCCACTTATCTGTCAAATCGTGCCGGATTTTTTTGCGAGACTTCTGTGGTATTTATCACTGCAATTGAGGTCCTTGAAATAATATTTATGATACATAATGCTGAATAAATTCTAAGCTAAGATAAAAAATTGGTAATGATTGGATTTGATGTCCTGATTACGGGAATGTTATCTTTTTCTTTTTGGCTTCAATTCCTAATCTAAATTTTCTGTTTCATTTGAACGCCTGTGCGAGCGGCCGCATTTCACTTCTTGCTATTTATCTGGAAATGTTCTATAAATAGTTTATTTAGATACAGTAAAAAAAATGTGAATGTAGGTTTTAAACTTGACCAAATGCGTTCGTATGTGGAGTTACGCACCTGGAGGATAGAAAAAACAATTCATTACGAATAAAATGAATTTCAATACTTACATTTTATACTGGCCTTGTTGAATACATCTATTCATTCAGTACATTCAACACAGCTTCACATAAGTAGTAATGAAACAATAGCAGACGAGGGAGAAATGTATTTCAAATGGAAAAATATCTTTAAAACCCTAAAAGGGATTGTGAATATACATGCCCATTCACACAGATCACTCTGAATATTGGGTACGAAGTAAACTATTCTGTTCGTTGCGGGTTATTTAAATTCTTATTTACTACCTTAATTTTTGAAAGGATCTGAGAACACATTCATTGACAACTTAATTCTTTAAATTTGGCGAGTGCGGCGGTATGTCACGGGGAATTTTAGAAATAGAGCGAATATTAATTAGCTTCAATTTGCAGATTTGATAGAAAGAACATAATTAATTTTACGGCTTTCATTAGCAAATATTTTCAGCTGCGTGGAATTTGCTAGTATATATAGTTTAGTTTTTTGTTTTACGTACCTACTCGAACATCTATAAATAGAATTTATTTCCATCTTAAATCTTAGAGTGAAATTGCCGATTTTTAAATGGAAATCGAGAGATCAGGTTCAAGCTGATATTTCCTCCTACCATTCCTACTGATTTCGTTAACACGTGTAGCTCTCCCTCCGGTTAACTTCTGTGACCACTTACAGAGAGAGTGATGCAATAATCTACAGATATCATTCCTCACGTTTGTTGAATGGTGAAATTTTTTAGAGTGAGGATTAACGAGAAATATGCGACTGAATGAAACGCATCACATATGACTGGAAATGAAACAGTGTTCAGTTTTAAAATTAGTATACTGGACGAGAACTTGCCCGAGAACGCACGGGTAAAGCGAACTCGTGTATGACAAATTAAATTCGTGTCTGATTCCAGTCGCATTGAAACTTGAGAGGAAGTCTATTTAACTGAATTTTATAAGTTCAGCCTGCTGTGAAGTAATTGCACGTTCAAGAAGCGACCTGAGGACTCAAAATGCCAAGTGAACAATTTCGAGGAATGACGTAGAATGAATTTGAAGGTGAACTATTTCATTCGAGTTTTAGGTAAGCGAAGCTATCTCAATTATGCAAGTATTGGGCATGTCAATACAGTGATACAGTTTATCGTTACGAAGAAATCGCGTTATGCTCACATGATGATGAAAAATTCTGTACAAAATCTCTCAACTACTTTCACCCTTGGGAGTGGCTTATCGAATTTAGAATGAAATGCAAAAATTCAATTTAAGTTACTCCTATCTTTTTATCAGACCTAAGCCTGATAAAAAGCCTACACCTATATGGTGTAAGCAGCGATGATCATCATGGCCCATTCAAGAAAAAGTATGATTTCCAGAATCCGTCTTTATTTTGCTTAGAGACATAAAATTTCTTGCTTCGAAACCACTGTTTTCATTTCCTAAGAGTGAATAATATTACCCAATAAAATTTTTTCTGGTGTTGCCATGGACATGGAGTATAATCACTTCTACTGCATGAAGACTCTCGAAGATGAATTCATTGAACTCTAAAATTCCTCTTCTATAGTTCAGCTGTTAAAGCTTAACCTTTTATGAGTGTTTCTAGACTCACAAGGAGGAACTCATTGAACTCATAAGTTCTGGGTTCCATAATTTAGCGGTCTGAAAATGAAACCCATGTTCTTGTTGCTCCTTACCGATGACGAAATCCCTTTTCATCATCATTAAATTCCGACCGAATTTCTGAATTTGTTCATTATTGGTACAAAATGACTGCTTCCATTTCATTGCAAATTTACGTAGCTCATGCTCGCACGCTCTTAAATCCCTTCAATCTTTCACTCTTTAAACTTGGGTGTCGTTGATATTTTACTTTCTAAACTTTAACACAGACATTTTACTTTCTAAACTTTAACAATCTGGTATAAGAGGTGTGGTTAATAAGACAATTAATAGTTATTTAGCATTCAGAACTCAGCACAGTACCTGTACCTCGTTCAAATCAGAGGTGTTACTAAAAGACGTAGGTGTCCCTCAAGGCTCAGCGTTGGGCCCTCTTCTTTTGATGTTTTTACCAATGATGTAGTTGCTCTAAGTGAAGCAAATGTTATTTTATTTTCAGATGGTACTGTGTTTTATGTAGATTCATACAAAATGGAAGAAGCAGTTTCTAAAATGAAGGCTATTGTTAAGAGGTTGAGTCGGCGGCTGGTTGTAATCAAGCTTACGCCAGCCAAATATGGGGAAAACAAAGTTAATGCCATACACTTCCCGACCTTATCCCTCCCCCTTACCAGAAATAATTTTTAACGATGGAGTTCTAGAGTGGGTCTCCCATTTTACTTACTAATGTGCAGTACTTGACCGCAATATGAATTTTGCGGATTATATCAAAGCAGTGTACGAAAAATTGAGCAGTCGTTGGGGGATGCTATACGCTGTTCGAATTTTTGTAATTGATTAAGCCATTATTATCTTTATTAGTTGTCCGTGTAGCCACATATTATTTAAGCAATTATTATCTGAAGAGGAACACCTTATCACCATATAAAAATAAAAAACTATCACGAATCAAATTCAATGAACAAATTCACAGATCAGGTCGAATGATGCTAAAAATGTTCATACAGTAGACTTATACAAGCTCATTCAAATATTACCTTACAAGCATGTTTATCAGTATTCTTGGCTTTTGTTTCTTCGAGATGCAATCGAAAATAAAAATGATTCTTACGAGGGCTTCTTCAGTATTTGAAGTATTTCTTCAGTATTTCAGGAAAGGCTACTTTCCTGGTGATCAGTATTTGACTCGTAACAACATTTATGATCTTCCGAATGTTTAGCTTGGAATAGAGAAGTGATTTACAGTATGTGAAATTATATCCCATGATAACTCGCTGCCAGCCAATTTACAGAAGCCAATGCATCTCTGTTGGCTTTTGAAAAATTTCAAGAAACACCTACTTAAAGAGGTGCTCTAATATGTTTTATCATGCGTGGAATTCTGATGTCTCATCTTGGGTACTATTTTTATAAAACATTTGTCTTAAAAGTCTCTTAATTTTTGCAACGCAGAAGATGTTATCAGTTTTTTATGTTGATATGCATGTACTTCCATCTGACGAATTTTAACCTCTCGCTGCAAATAAACGTCTAGACGTCTTATCTTCTTCTATTAGAGAAAGAACTTTGCCGAATAGGTCACTAATACTCTAAAATATTTTTAGATACGCCCTAACATGCATCATTTTTCGCTCGTGCGAATTCTTCGTTATTTTAGTACCAAAATTTGATGCATTCTGGAGAGGGTTGATGTAGGCGAAGCTAAATTCTGATCACAATTTGAAAGGCTCACGCTTGATATTGGTACAATATCTTTGCCCTTCTTGATCGGTAAAAGAATGAAACTGTGAAAAGAAGGTCTGGACTCGGTTGCCTGCAAGTAAGCTTATTAAAGACTTAATACGCTTGCTCTGAATCGCTGGGCAAACTCTCTTTGGCGAGCAATGACAAGGTGGTGTTGACTAGTTTCCATCTTTTAAAATATAGTTTTGCGAGTACTACTGTTTGTAGTTGCTCCTAGATTGTTTTTACTCTACCCAAAATGTAACCTGTAACCATAGCTGTCAAATAACTCGAAATGGGTAAATATTTCACAGAAGTAGAGGCACTGAGTAACTGGCTTTGAGAGTACCGTCGGAGAGTAACAGGCTAAATTTAAAAAGAATTTGAGACCTACATCGGAAAGCAGACCTCAGCCTCCGTTAAATTGCTGCCTGAGGCACTCTTTTTATCTTTCCGAGAACACAGTTTGAGTAAGTTGCATACCTAATATGTTCTGGTGAAAAAGTTACGTTATTGGGCTCCCATATGTTCACATTACATAAGCACAAAATAAAATCTTTAGTAGCCCTTCTTTAGCACAGATCGTATAATCCTATTCGTCGAAGCATTTCTTCTTCGAGAGCCGAAATACTAAAGTCTCAGAGCAAGAAAATGATGTCTAGGCATCGAGCAGCTCTTCCTGATACATACAGTACAGTCGGGTGTGTGTATGTGCATGAATTTCAGAGCAGGCATGCTTGAGCGAGAGATAACAGTCATTAGCATATCGTACAACATGCATGTGCACCAGTGCCCAGCCTATCATCACACCTGCCTGCACAGTCATCTTGGCGGCTTATTTTAAGTCGGTCGTTATATTTATCATCTACTATGCAAAACAATGTTGGCTAACTACGTGCCGGAATTCCATGGGCAGAGAATAAAATAGCAGTCGGGAGGTTATTATGTACCAGGCAAGTCATGCATCTTGCTGGTTCATGGCGGAGAGAATCAAATAAATATGCCACTGAAGAGAAACATTCATCAAAGGGTAAAATGTTCGGAAGTATGAAATGTTCAGTGGCTGCAGTTTTGTCACCATCACCCGGTCTAACGTTTTTGTCAGAAAATCTTCAACCATCGTTAATTTATTGCTGTCTACGTACGTCTGTCAATTGTTTTAGTAATTTATAAATTTAGAAGCAATTTATAATTTCATTATTTTATATTCATGAGTATATTTATTAATTCATTATATATACAAATTTATTTATTAATTTATCAGTTTATACGTATAAAATTATCATTTATTAATTTATCAATAGGGTGGGCGAAAAATTAGGTTGGTCACTGTGTCATCCGCATGTGTTATCAAGCTGTTTCAATTTTCCTTAATTTCGAGTTTTCATGAACGTGTTACAATGTCAAAAAACTAAGATAAATCGATTTTACGGTTAGATTGTCAAGATTGTTTACTTCTCTCCCAGCACTGAGAATTCATCAGCTAAAGCATCGCTGAACTCTATTACACGACGATCGTAGAAGAAAAACAGCGCTGCTTTGCATGTTTCGTTTTATCCTTTCCCCAGTGTCAAATTTATGACTGCTATGATATCAGTGCAGTCTATTTATTGTACTAATTTTGAGGTTGTTCAGCTCGAGTTTTAAAAGCAAAATTGAAACTGAATATGTACTCGGGTGAGATGTCAGTGAATGTTACCTAAAAAATAATGAGTGTTAAAAGAACCCTCAATTCTGGAACAGAAAGAAAATGTCTCTCTGTAGAGCTCCGGTTTCAAAGGCGTATTGCATCAGTAAAATGTCCTGCCCACTTTAAAGCAGACTCCCGCCTGTGCTAGGGCTCTCCTCTGATATCGGATTACACAATTTTAGAAGGGAGATGAATCAAGTAAGTAGCTCCCAAAGTGAGAACAGAAACACAAGGAAATCTTGTTTAAAATAATACCGTAACCCAAATGAACCATTCTGCTTAAATGCAACGTATAATACAGCCTGGAAACTTTTGAATGTATTACGCCTTCAAATGGGTATAAAAACTATCAGCAACATCAATGAATTAATTTCACGTCACCTAAACAGTGTATTTGCTCAGCGTTGAGTTACCTACGGTGGGGTCAAATTCAATTGCTGTCAGGCTTTGTAGCAATAGGCACTTTTTACAAGAATTAATGATTGTGAATACCTTGAGCCAAATAAAGTCAGTTACTTTGAGTTGAACTATGCTAAAGCTGAATAAATCATCACTTTGAACAACGATATCTGGAAACAATTTATCAGTCATAGTTCAAATTCGATAGAGAAGCGATGAATAGTGCTTTCAAAATTTGAACTTGCTCTGTAACTTTTAAACGTCATTTTGACCCTATATAGTATTGGTTTATCAACGCAGCATCCATTTTTTCAACAGATGAATGATTTCTGAAATTAAAATCACTGAAACGCTAGAACTATTGTGATGAAATAATTTGTTCATGCGTAAAATTTGGGATAGTTTGAGTAAGTGAAACCTTCGCTCGAAATACCGTAGACTTTCGGATGGAAATCGTAGTGGTTAGAGTTCATTACATACTTTTACACGACTTTTAAAAGAGTGTCATAATTTATTTATAACACTCATGTATGGGTCGACTCGGTCACAAGCACACGACACACAAAAATGAGAGAAAAATACAAGCCCGGGTGCTCTTCCCTGTCACCCTTTTCATTCTATGAGGGTAACATTACCGGTAAGGTGAGGGTAAGAGTGAAGGTAAGAGTGCTCCGGTAACATTACTGAAATTTTAAATAGTTTTTCCCACGACTCAGATCTGCGCATTTTTGAGCCAGTACACAAACACAATATATAATTTATTGTCGTCTCTCAATGACACGCAGAGTACTTAATCTTAGCCAACACGCGAGTTGCGTTTTGTTAATTGTTCCTAACAATTTCTTCACCATTTTTTTAAGTTTTACAACCGGCGTACTTTGTTTTGATTTTCATTTTTTACTTCTCTGCATTCCACATGAATTCGATGATGAAGACGTGCGCAGCGCGCAGGTTTTTCCAGGAAAGAGCCAAGGTGAAAAACATCCCGACGAGAATGTTTTAAAAATAATTTTTCTATCACCTTCATGAAAAATAAAAAATTCATTAAGAAATGTATCAGATTTTCTGCTAGTAAAGGGTCAAATTGGAAACGCTATCTGAAAATATCATATTAATACACTCATGGATGTATGTATGTATGTATTCACAAAAGTTTGCCAGAAAATTCCCAACAACAACCCTGAGCCGCATGCAACTGAGCATAATAATGTTATATGAGTTACTCGGTTTGGGTTTCCATAGCTGATCTTTACCTCAGCTATGAAAAATTCAGCAGAAGCAATGAGAGCAATTCCCAGTCCGGTAATTAAAATCATACCCCATAAATAGAGCGAGTTGCTAGTCTTTGCTAGTATTTGCTAGTATTCGCTGGAGCTCGAGCTACACTATGCCTTCGTTAAACGTCCTTCTTCATCAATGGAACAAACAGCAGAGATCAACAGGAGAGGTGGGGTGATTAAGAGGTTCCTGGCGACAAAGGGCTCTACGACTTAATCCGGGATGGAAACTGGCATTTCAAATGAAGGAATTTCAGCACAAATATGGTGAATAGAATATTCAGTTTCCCTTCACAACAGAAAGTCATGAAAACGTTTACTTCGCACAGGATTGCTTTTAAGTGAACTATTAATACATGCACCCGTTGTCTATTTTCGTTTTAGCAATACAAGTAATTGCTTGAGTCGATATTAATAACATGGTATTCTGCATGGTTCAACAAGGATTTGATAGCAAAGAATGAGTCCATACTCGTCATAAGACGTTCATGCATTCTCCAGGTGTTCTTATGGAAAATTGTCATATTTCTGCTTTTGGTAGAATACTACACATTGTTCTAACATGAAAAATTTAATTTCGAATGAAATAAATTTATTTAGGTACGAATAAATAGGTTCCAAATAGAATAAATTAGTTTCATATAGAAATAAACAAATTTCAGACTAAAAAATTAATTCCACATTAAAAATATCACTGTCAATTAAAATAAATCAAATTCAATTAAATAAATAAATTTACTTCTACATTATAAACTTTGATATTCATTGGGGTCAGATCTTAGGGAGCTATTTCGAAATATTTCAGTAGGCTTTTCATGAATTTCTCAACCTACAATTTAAACGACTGAAAAGTTAAAAGTGAGTAAATGTGATCATAAATAATGTGGTACGCATACAAAATTTTTAGGCAAGGCCATCAGGGATCTCAAGTAAGAAATTTTCAAGATTCATAAGTTTTCAAGACAAAAAAAAATTAGTCACTTGATTCTAATATGGTCTAGGACCTCCACGAGCACAAATAATGGCGGAAATTCTGCTCGACATTCAGTCTGCAAGTGTCCTAATGTGCACCTGGTTGATTTTAAACCATTCTTGCAACTACTGATCTCGTTTGGCGGCCATAATATGCGGACGATTTTCACGACGTCAAACTTGTAACTTTAAGTGGTCCCAGAAATGTTTACTAGGTCCGTGTCTGTGGACTTAGTTGGTTATTTTAAATGCCTGACATATCCGGAATGAACTTCGGACCAATTAATGACAACTTCAGCCCGATGCACCTGGCAGTTGTAATCGTGAAAGATAAACAATGCAACATGCCCTTCTTGATTCAGATATTGTGCAAGTGATAAAACTTGGTTATCTAGCAGCTCAATGTTACCATGCTGATTCAGTTTGACGGATACCTCAACCAAGGAACCCACTTCTGTGTAGTTGAAACAGCCCCAAAACATGACAGATCCTCCTCCTCCTTGTATCGTCCCTTGAACACAGTGTTCGCTAATGGTTTCATGAGNATCATTGCCGTAGAGACAGAATTGTGGCTCATCTGAACGTTTGACCCTTCTCCACTCCTCTATGGTTCAATGTGTGTGTGATTTGGCCCAATTTAAAGATTGAATTTGCTAGCAGGAGTTAACATCCAGTGTCCAGAAACGGTTGTTGGGTTATCATTGAAATTTCACAGTAGTTCCATCTTTAATGGAAAGCGATCCTGCTTGTCAAAAATTTTGGATACCGGGCTGCGGGACCTATCCGTTAAAATTAGTATAAGACCACAAATTTGTCTTGAATTGCTGTATATACCGGTTGATTTAAAATGTTGATAGACTTGTATAACAGTGCGGCATGAAACACCAGTGAATTTCGCTACTTTCTTCACAAGGCATGTTTTTACCCGACCAAATGGAAAAGCCCTTTTTTGCGATTTGAGACTTCTCGCTTTTTATCCTTTGTTATGGAGCAACTAAGATACAAGTCTATATTTTACCAGCTCTGAATGAAGACTGATGTCTGTCCAGTGCTTGCACTTAACCTAAGTTTTGGTCATAGCTTTGACAAACGATTGATGAATGTAGTAAATAACTGAATCCCGAAAAACCATCGATGACTAACTTTTTTACTGAGGAGCTTGTTCTCAGATATAAATACATACATGGTATATTAGTATGAGCCCACATTTGCATAGTTGTGAATAATCTATATTCAATAGTATTATCCGTAAATTAGAAAGAGTCCTTCTTAATATTAGTTTTTAAGGGTACCGTCAAGTGGAGTTTTATCCAAAGGCTTGAAAATATTTTTTATTGCAAAGCGTTCTTTGATACGTACTTTGTAAGATATTTAAATTTGAAAACTGTACCTGCGAAACTGACCGCGCCATAGGCGAAGATAAAGAATAATATACCATTTTGGTAGAGTTAAATATTTTTTTGCAAATAGTATATTATCATTCTCCAAGAACAATTCTGAACAATTCTAATCAAGTGTTGTGATGGGAGTGCTGCACTGCTCATGGGCTCATGAACTAGGAAGGAGCTTGCACTCGCCTCAGAGCAGTTCAGGCCATGATCCGGCTTCAGATCCCCCCCCCCCCTTCCCTTCCCTTCCCCCATCACTTCTTTACTCATGCGCACTGCGGCAGTCACAACACTCGGTGCGTATCATTCTAAATTAATTAAAAAGTGAATGCAATGTTTCTTTTGCAAGAAATTCATGTGGAACTTAATAAAAATTATACTTTTTCATTTATTTGCTTCTCCGGAAAAACATGTATACTTGGCGACTCAGCTCGTACAATTTTTGGCCTACAATAATGAAATGAAACTCACTAAGCGGAGAATTTATATAAAAAGAATGTTTCATGTCGATTTTGGATTTTAGACATCACTGAAAATTATTCAAGAAAAACTTGAAGTAAAATGAGAAAATTGAAAAATCGTTTTCATTTTTTAATTTGATCTTGTTTTTAAAATCTGTCCCATAGCATTTGTTCATTGTATCGAAATGCATCCCATACCATGAATCTCATTGTTCTACCTCATAAATTGAGTTGTATGAGGCCTTTTGGAAAATAATGACATATCACATTTTCTATGACTACCATTTTCTGTGAGTATCCCAAATTCTATGAATACCCCATAATGTATGAATATTGTACTTTCTATGTACATCTCATTTTCAATGAATATCATGAATACCGCGTTTTCTTTAGAGAAATCGTAAAAATTTCACGAGTGATCTGCTTCTTTCATCGAGTTACATAAGTGCGTCACACTCGAAACTGATCAGTTTTGATAGGAAAACAGAAGGCCGAAGAAATGGACGGTACCGAAAAGCTTTTGGTTCAAAAATTGTTAATTAAGAATTTTTACTTTGTTTTCTATGACAGGGTTACACAGACTGAATAATATTGCCCGACTCCGTCATGAAGCTTAGCGCAGCAAAGCGATTCCAGCTCTGGCTCCAAATACTCCGACACAAATGACTCTGACTTCTTCATTAACTAAATCAGCCTCAAACTTCCGACCCCAGCTCCGCCACCACCAACAACAGTCGCTCCTGTGTAATCAGACGCAGTTCCAGTAGCTCAGACTGTAATCCAGCCAATTACCTGATTATTTTTAATATAACGCTTCCTCACTTTGGTTTTTAAGATATTCCTAACTACTGCACAAACGTGCTACGCACATATGTTGTTAAGAATTTTTTTCGTACAATAAATTTTTTTCTCGAAAACCATAAAATTCATGTAATGTCGAAGAATATAGTTAGCAAACTTTTATATACGTATATATACTTTTATTAAAAATGACATTCAGTCCCTCATTAACACAATATCTGACCCAAATTTGTAACACATGAAGGCAAAAAAAAAAATGAAAGGAAAAATATCCGCACTCGCTTCAATAAATCAAACAATATTTATATCATGAGTATGTACATGTATCCAAATATGAATGTACATGGTAATAAAAATATTCAATAATGGTCAACATGAGCATTTATATTGTCGTATGATGCTCGACAGGCTTTCAATTCTCAAAGTTAAAATTATTAGTTATACGCAAGCATACATCGGCACAGATAAATCAATACTTGTAAAATAGGCACTATAATTATCTAAAACAGGAAAAGTAGTATAACATGGGGGGGTTAGAGAAAGAAAGCTATTCATTCAGTCTTCCATGTTGAGATTCCTCAAAGCGATACAGTTTGGTTACATGTCTTTAGACACAGCCCAGGATTTTTTTTGGTGAAATTCTTCAATCCAAATTTTGAAATATCTTAGGAGATGTTCTTCTTGAGCAGTTCTTCTGGAGCAGGACTGCTTAAAAGTTCTCGTAGAGAGGTCTTAAGTAGCTTCTTAGCTTCCAACTTGAACAGAGTCCAACTCTCTTCGCTTGGGTGCAAAGGGTCGCTGTACGGGGCCAGTCTCAGTAGGGAGACACAGCTAAACTCTTCTTCCTGCACTGTTGTCTCAAAGTTAATTAACTTCGTCGCAAACTATCATGATATCATTCATTGATCCTGTACCTGTCACAAAAGGCTTGGTAAAAATTACAGCAATTTCCTTTTCTCAAAGAATCTCGTCTCCGTCCCCAGTATACTAAGCCTGTACGACTTATGCCACCTGTACACGACGTGAATATTTTTTCCGTTTGAACTTGGGACTTTAATTGCGAAGCGTTTCCCTGGCCTTCATCTGCCACAGATTCTCCGCATGAAAAGATTGCAGTTTGTTTCGTCAATGGAAATAATTCTTTTTCCAAGTCCTATATTTGATATAACTGAGCTGACATATCTTGCTCTTTTTTCTTTATTCTTGACTGAACTCACGTTCAAAGGCTATGAGCAATTTTTTTCATTGAAAGCAATTGATATTCCAAGTATTTATGAATTGCAGTAGTAAACATTTTGATTCCTTCATCTCTTAGTACCTTTTATTTAACTTCTACTCAACTTATCAGGAGTTCGTTCTCTACACACTGCATCATCATTCTTTTGCGAGCTAACTTTACGGTTCCTGATACCACTCTACTTGTAGGGATAATTTCATCCTCCGATTTCCTCATCCAGCCGTAAGCTGTAGTCAGTGGTGTATTCTCCTCGCCAGTATTCTGAATTCACCGCAGCTCCAATTACTCTGATTTTCTCCCTGGAACTTCTTCTTCCATATTTAGATCTTTTTTTACATGTGTCCATCTTGCTAGGGTCAGCACAGTAGTGGAAGCTATTCAAGTTTTCGACATATCAGTTTCAAAATGCAACTTTCTATATCACTATAACCAGGGTACATTGGGAATTAAATATTTGTTTCAATGTCGTTCGAAAGTAAGCATTCTTAAGCTGAAACAAAAACGATATAAAATTAATTATGAAATTTTCAGTAAAGGCTAACCATATACTGAAATTCGGTAGTAATTAACTCTGAGGAAAATACATTCAGTGTTTATTTTTTACACTACATATATTTCCATGCTATTCAGAGCACAAATTACATATCTATGTGGGAAACCATGAATATTATTGATTTAGCTTTGTTGTACACTTTTATATTTTTATTTAGGTATATAAATATTTATTAATCTTCACATGTAAAATATGTATATTTGCATTCGTTAATCACACATATCCATAGTTAAAAATGAATTTAAAAAATTATGGTATCGAAATCTCTTACGGGACTGCCTGCAATGTCTCTAATCACATACATTAATGTTAATTAAGTGGTTTAAAATAAAACAACAAAATAAAATGAGCTACTGCAATTTGAATTCGACCGCATTTAATTTGAAATTGATTTATTTTAATTCAAAGTTTATTTACTTATGTTTGAAATTGAATCTAATTGTTTTTTAAATTAAAATTTATTGACTTAAATTTTAAATTGAATTATATAATTATTCCAGTTTGAAATTTGTACATTATTATTTGAAACGGATATTTTTTATTTAAATTGCTACATTTTAATTTGCAATTGATGTTTATTTCACCATGTAATTTATTTATTTTACATCGAAACAAATTTACTTTAACTTGAAATTGAGTTATCATAATTTGAAGTAAATTTATTTAATTCTGTTTTAATTTTTCTGTTTGACCTTGATTTATTTCGACTTGAAGTACGAAGTGTAGGCCAGATGGAGCACGTTGGATCACTATTTTACAGCCATGCTTAAGCCTCTGATAATTCTCCTTCAATTCCTAACAAATATCCAATTCCAAATGAAATAATTCATTCAGTTTAGTCCCAATTAACCTAACCATGACACGCGGGAGGAACCAATATGCAGTTACTGAAAGATGAATTCTGAATTTCTGCCCCATGCTATTACTGAATCACTGTTTCAAGCAAGTAAGCAAGCAAATAAGCAAAATGGAGAGAATTTTACCATGATGTAGATTTTATGGAAATATATTCCGTGGCCATCTGAAAAACTAAAATACAAACTCGTGTTAGCTGAGTGAAAGGTAAGAAAAAATGTTTCTTTTTTAATTTTTTCATATTATAAGTAATTACAAATTTCGCACTTTAAGTGTGAAAGAGAACTCTCACTCAAGATAATTATCGTTTGGATTTTAATCCCCTGAAAAATATTTCGTATCTTTTATTTACGAACGAGATTTGGGCTAAACGAATGCCACATCGGCTTTCAAGTTCAAGGATATGCTTTTCACTGACATTGATACTCTCTGATTCATAGTTAGAGCTTAGTGAAACAGTCATCTTCTTGCATGAGAAGGAAGCCCCAGAAGTAAAATATAACAATATTAAAACACTTGAGTCCTGATGCGTGAGTACTGAAGGGCCAAAGCTTGAGTACCGAAGCTTGATTACTGAAATACAGATACTTGAGTACCAAGTTCTGAGGCTTGAGTACCAAGTTCCGAGGTTTGATAACCAAGTTCCGAGGCTTGATTACCAAGTTCCGAGGTTTGATTACCAAGTTCCGAGGCTTGATTACCAAGTTCCGGGGCTTGAGTACCAAGTTCCGAGGCTTGAGTACCAAGTTCCGAGGCTTGAGTACCAAGTTCCGAGGCTTGAGTACCAAGTTCCGAGGCTTGAGTACCAAGTTCCGAGGCTTGAGTACCAAGTTCCGAGGCTTGAGTACCAAGTTCCGAGGCTTGAGTACCAAGTTCCGAGGCTTGAGTACCAAGTTCCGAGGCTTGAGTACCAAGTTCCGAGGCTTGAGTACCAAGTTCCGAGGCTTGAGTACCAAGTTCCGAGGCTTGAGTACCAAGTTCCGAGGCTTGAGTACCAAGTTCCGAGGCTTGAGTACCAAGTTCCGAGGCTTGAGTACCAAGTTCCGAGGCTTGAGTACCAAGTTCCGAGGCTTGAGTACCAAGTTCCGAGGCTAGAGTACCAAGTTCCGAGGCTAGAGTACCAAGTTCCGAGGCTTGAGTACCGAGGTATCGAAGCTCTGTCACGGTCCTTTAAAATGAAAACCTCTGCATATCAACAGAAGAGAGTATTCTCCAGTGAAAGATTTCCTTCTTACGTTATTGGGAAAGTTCAGAAAACATGGAAGTTGTCGTGTATTTTCATACAGGGACATACATTCAATAACTCTGCGAGCTCAGAGTTAATTCCGAAATTACTGTCCCTTTAATATTCTTTTCTGCACATATTTGCTTCAATTAAACCAATGTTTTTGTTTTCTATACAAACGGTGAGTTAGGGTTTTATTAGGAATGGTAGCAAGTTAATTTTTAGAATTAGCGGCCCAATTTCAAAAACACACATGCTTGAAGACGTTCTCTACGTTTTAATTATGCGTGATATTCTATTCTGTCCTTTTGTGTGCTATTTTGATGAGACTTTTGCTATCCAAGTTTGTTAATTTCCATTGGGTGGCTCATGCAGCAGGTGTTCGTATTTCCTTATTCTGATATGCTTGTACTTTGATTCTGTGTTTCACCCACTCTGCGAATAAACGTATAACAGAGCTGCTCTGGAGCGTTTGGTACGACATTTTGTGAGAAACTCAAAGAATCAAATCCCAAAGTACACACTCATAAACATTAAAATCTCATGTTAAAATAAATGTTGGGAAATTTTAAATTTAAGTAAAGCTCCAGGCAGAAGAGAATTTCTGTCGAACTGCTTCAAGAAAATGACTCACCAACAGAATCCGTTATTTCTCTGGGCAAAAGTTGTCCAAAAAATTCGCTTAGAAATGCATGAATGGCCACAGATTTAATATTTTGTGATCGGTCGAGCGTGAAGCTCTTTTGTAGCTATGAGGATAAGTGGAACCACGAATGAACTGCGCAAGCGTTTGAACACCATATTGCTCCATTGTTTGTAATGGCTCCAGGAGAGGAGATATTTCTAAAAAAAGAAAAATGAAGCAGTAGAAGAATCTTATACGATAAAAGCTCTTATAATTAAGAGCTCATTAAGACTCATTAAAAGTCCTCCAGAGATGCGTGCATCAGGTCAGAACAGTTGAGATGGACACGCGCCGCGGGACAGCCTCCTTAATGACTTCTTTGGCTCAGGTCAGGCCGTCCTCTATTTTGTTCGTTTATTTTTCACCTAATTTGGAACGATAGCGACTGTGGTACTCTCTGCAGCTTGGCTTTAATTTTGTATTAACAGGATACTTGTTTGAGGCAGCTTATGCATAAAATTTGCGGACAATGTATTTATATACATTAGAAAGACCTGGTAGGAAGCTTCGGGCGCACTTCTCTGAAAGCACATTTGAAATGAATATTTGATATCATTGGTTTCTATCCTGTGCCCTTGCATGTGTAGTACGTGTAAAAACAGATCAATAATGGCATTCATAACGTATACTTACAACTGAATAAACCCAAAAACAAGTTTTATACATTGTCAATCGAACAATAGGATTTCGATTTTTATGCTACCCATAATTCGTCGCTAAGCAACATTTCAAAATTGAGCATTGTAATACGGAAATTACGATAAAAATTTCTGAGTTCATCAGAGTAGCCACGAATAAGTTATATTCTCTAATCACTCCTATTTTCGAAGGAAAGCTGAGGAAAAGTCGGAAAACTTGTTCATTCTCTTGAGAATTCCTCGACAATTTTCCACATCAGTTTCCCTTTATTGTTATCTTTAAGCTAGGATGCCATGACTCAAAATACCAAAAATGGTGATAACTTTTCAAGAATGCGAGGCATGGCAGCGGAATTTGGCCTCAGGGAAAAAGGATCATTTCGTGGACGACAAAAGATTCCCCCACAAACGTCAGAGTCGCGCAGAAAACACGTTTCTCGAGCAGACGTGCCCGCACATGCAGATTAGGTCCTGAATTTAAATTTCGTTAGGCACTTTTTTGCCAGGCATTTCACTAATAACCCAAAAACATTTCTGCTCTGTGGTAGTAAAGGAAGCATGTTATTCAAAAAAATCAGTGATGCTCCGTAGTAATTCCTTGAAAAATAATGAAAAAACCGTGAATGTGGTTAATATCAACCCAAACATTTGAGCTCACTACTTCGTTACATCTGTATATCTATCATTTATGTATACAGAATATCAAAATATATCGAGAGAAACAATGAGAATGCAAAAGTTTCAAAATGATTTGAGGGGGAAAATTTTATTTCCAAAACTGCGAAGTGTCAAAAATGCAAGGATATTTTTTCCGAGATTGCCTTTCCCTCGCGGGAAAGAAACTACGGCGTTTTGGAGCCGACTTGTCGTATCCAATTTATGAATTCCTGGAAAAACTGATTTGACCCTCAAAACACTCCTCGATGCGCAATTTTGCGACTGATGATGATTTTGTTTCTCGTTTTATTGACTTTTTTACAGAAAGTAATAGATTTTTTGCCAAAACAAGAACAAAATATAAGTGTTGAAAGAAAATGAGTAATGTTGGTATCACCGTTTTCCAACTTCAATACAATGTAGACGCAGAGCTTTTATGTTGGCCGTTATGTTGACAAACTGAAAGTTGAGAAGGGAAAGAAGTAATGCTGCTATCACTGTTTTTGATGTTGAACAAGTTCGATTAGGAGTTCTTATGCTGGCCATTATGTTGGCAAAATAAAAGCCAATAAGGGAAAGAAGTAATATTGGTGGCACCATTTCTAGCAATAAACAAGTCAGGCGGAGCTCCTAGGTTGACCATTTGTGCCCATTTTCGCTCATCGGTTGCATAATAAATATTAGTCTCCTATGGGATTGCTCTGATAAGTTAGGCGGAAATGAAACAAAATATGCAGAAGCACAACTGTGTTAATAATACCTAGCAATTACACCAGCAGTTGGGTATGCTTAGAGAAGCCCTGACAAACAACGGATGGAATTATGATCGTATTATAAACTTAAAAGCACCTTTATTTTATACAACGGCGTTGATGTATAATGCTGGGCTTGTGCAGATAAAAGCCAATTTTAAGTTCAATAATACTTTTATTGAGATTTAATAGTCTCAACAAGAGCAACGTAAAATTTCACCAAGTTACTGCCAGACCCGTCGTATGAATTAGAACAATAAAATTTTCTGTTTTAAATAGAAATATTTTATTTCGAATATATTACCAAAATTTAGAATTAACAGTATGCAATCTCAAAAACGGTTTTCTTTTCAGTATAATCTATTGATATAAAGTTTAACGTGGTGTCTGGAGCTTGTCTTACTGAAAATTTAAATAGGAAAGCCTCATGACCGTCTAGTTAATGAATTTATTGAATAATAAATATGTGAATGTATTTTGAGAAGTAAACGTAGCTTGAAACATATATAGTCCTATTGCTTTCAAAACTTGTAAACGCTTCAATTGCATTCAGGGATTATTATTGTTAGTAAAAAACAAATTACAAATCCAGTCGTTAAGCTTTATATATATAGATAGGTTGTTTACAGCTTCTTTGGGTCCACGAGTACTGTATATTCCGATTCCAGTTTTTATCATATTTCCTTTAATTTTAATACGATGTTCGATGTAAATTACACCTGACAAATAAATGTCTTCAACGTTTTTTACTTAAGTTCCTGCTCTCCCCAGTAAATGAACTATTAATATATCATCATGATTTTCGATTTCGTTTGCCTAATTGGAACCAACGCGAAAGGTGATATGGGGGCAGGAACGCCTCATTTTAATTTTGAAAATTAAAAACTAGTTTTAAATAATTGCAGGACACGTCCCACTTTCCCTAAAAAAAAGTTCATTGTCGTTTTAAAAAAAAGTTGAAAAGAGGTTTTAAAAACCATTTCAGGATACGTCCGACTTTCGCTTACGTAAACATGAAGCCCAAAATCAGCTGCGAAGTGCTTGCAGTCATTCATCCTCCTGGCGATCTGGGTGAAAGCGTCCACTTTTTAGACCGCGAGGTACGAACTTTTTCTAAAGGCAAGAGACTGCCTCGAAACCTCCATATAAAGAAATACAAAGATCTTTCCCTAGGGCACGAGTTCCTTGCGAAGGAATATCTTTACCAGGGTTAGGTTCCAATCGATTTTGATATCTCCGTGGCTTTACCAAAGATATTTTCAAGAACTTACGCGTCCAGGACGTCTCTCCAAAAATTTGATACAGTAGAATATATGAAGAGAAACTTCCACGCCAATTTGTAGATATGTACATGGTAGGCAGCAATTTGTACGCATCTTGTCTCCGCAGTACAAATTAACGATGCCACGATAGGCAGACGCAGAATTCGACGGTAATTTTTCTCATGCAAGAGCATCAATGTCAGGTTAGACTTCAGTATTAAAAATACGTAAAAGCAGTCCAAATTTGGGAGTGGATTAAGATTTTTTACCGTGCGGTGAAAGTTGAAAGCAGTACTTCATAATAATTCCATCAATGTAAATGTAATATAAGATTGCCTTTTACCTATGGGCTAGGTATCCACTGCTGTTGAAGCATTAGAAGTAACAATTGAAGTTTTTTGTGATAAGCATTTAAGGTATCACGCGAGTACGTACCTCCTTCCCATTTTTCATGCGATTCGTAATGCTGACGTAGTGGAATTATGTCTTGTCTGCTCACCATGGTAAAATTAGTGCGATGGTGCAACTCAGAGTGACATACACTGAACGAATACGTGTATGAAATTGTGGAAATATATTTTTTTTATGAATTATTGGTCATGATATGTCGCGGAAAAAATTAAACAAGATTACTCTCAATGAATATAATTTCAAAATGCGTTTCAAATACATTATGAAAATACGTCGCTGCAAGAAGGAGACGATTTAAAAATGAATCGCCCTAAATCAAAATTACCGCTGAATTCACACTGACTCTCATGCTCATTTAGCTTTTGAATACATAATTTTTCTCCCATAATTCTCCTTAATTATATTTGAAGAGTACTACAGCAGCATCAAAAATGTTTCCGTACCACTACGAGCCTTTTCATATTCTGCTGGAAACGCGACTTGTGACGCCAATTGAATAACATAACGTAACTGCGAGCTCTACACTCGCAAATCTTTCACTCTTTTAATACTTCTCTTTCATATCTCTGTCATACTTTTAAAAATTATTTTCTTTCATGCCTCTAGGCTTCACGGGCTACCGTATATCTGGAAATATTTACCGAAATTTTGGTTTAAACTTCTATTTCAATTATGTAACTGCATCCTAACACAAGATTTCGTAAGACGACTTTTCGTAGTTTTCGAAATTTTAACTTTCTGACACACACGAGTAAATTTTGTGTTACAACTCACAGAAAACTTGTACTTTCAATGCCTGGCAAATTTTATCGTCGTAATCCTGGAAGCTGTCTACTTTCAGCTAAAAAAATATTTGCAAAACAAAAATCCCTTCGCTTTTGAGCTATAAAGACATCCATAGTGTACGTGAACATCGCTTGTGAATCAAAAGCTTAGCTGAGGTTTCTGAAACACTTACCTTGCAATCCCTCTTCTAAGGCTTTTTAAATGACCGTGCTTCCTTGAGCCATGACGCGAAGTGCAATTTGCTGTAATTATTTTTCATTATATAAACGATGACGTAATCTGCCCTCAATGCCGATTATCCTCATTTTATTTTTGTGCCAATGGACTTTGGGGAGCCGCACTCAGGAAGCCTTTGTAAGCTCCGCAAAAAACAATAACTGCAGTTAAATGTTTTTAATCATTGTTGATTATGAAGGCCCATGCGAAGACTGTTCAATGCAGTGAGCAAATCGCCATATGCGTGTCATCAGTGTTAATTTTTTGATGGCAATTTTCTTACCTCAACTCAAATATTTACTATAGTTATTAAGGAGTTTTGAGCTGCCCTCTGTTCAGCTAATTTAAAGTAATGTTAAGAATTGATTGACTTTTATGAATGAGATAAGCTCGGGTACTGTGATGGAAAATTTATAATATATATGCATCACTGTCAAAAATGTTTGAGCTTATTCATCAAAGTTCATGTAGATTTACATTACTTTTTTATCTGCCTGGCAGAAAATAGAGGGGAGTATGATAAATTTTGATAAGTGCAAGGTAATGAAATACTGTAACAGAGCGACGGGAACATGTACAAATACTAAACTAATAGAATACCTTTTAGTGCTTATAAAAAGGTCATCTTGTTTTTGTTGTGCCGTTAAAAGAAGGCTAAATTAAAATTTTACATGGTACAAGCGTGATTTTTGAATCATTGTCTTCCACATTGTTGGATATTTCTCCTTTATTTTTTGCGCGTGGCCGCATCTAATCTTCTTAGGCACTGGGAATGAATTAGACTTTTGGACGGACCCGATTCTCAGAACTGCTGCTGCCTGGTGTCACTTCGGGCAATAAAATTAGCAATCCAGTTACGCAGGCTGAGGCTGGTGGGGATCATGGTAATGAAATTGCAGTGAAAGATTCGGCGGAAGTTTGAGTTTAGCTTTGTTCGAAGTCTAAAAGCTGCCCTAAGCCATATTTTTTTGCATTCACTCTACCTCTATGCTGTGCTGTGTCAGTGATATATAATTGACAATTTCCACCTGGAATGACGTCAAACCGATACTTACTCATAGTAAATTTTTTGTTTAAAGAACATTTCTCCTAAATTCAAAAACAACGAATTGCGCACGGACGTTTCCACCCACTTCCCACTCTAAAAATGAATCATTGTGAATTCGTTTTTGAAATTCAATGAAAGTTAAAGTTCACTTCCCTTCAAAAAAGAATGCAATATCAGTCTTTTTTTGTTAAAGAATGATCTTTTTAAGGGCAGCATACTTTGGCATGGCAATTGAAGGTTCCACAACGGTAGTTTTATGACGTACAGTATTGTTGAGATGGTTTTTTTCAACGAAACATCCCGAAATGTTGGCTTATTCAACATCCTGAGCGAACATCATTGTTCGCCTGGCGTGTAGCACAAAGTGAGCTCTCATTTGTGATGATAGGACGACCTGGTGTCGAAAATATGAATTAGTGATAAAAGGACACCATGGTGTCGAAAAAATGAATATATGATGAAAAGACATCCTGGTGTCAAAAAAATGAATTTGTGATGAAAGGACAACTTGGTGTCGAAAATGCAAATTAGTGATAAACGGACATCCTTGTGTCGAAAAAAAGTTCGTCCACGGGCTTGAAAAATTTGAAACCCGTGAATTGAGGAAATAAATTTAAGCGCGAGAACGTTTCGACTTACCCGAAACAAATTCATAACACACTCAGGAAAAGCAATTTATTTATTTAGCGTATGCCAACGTTAATATACATTCAAAGTACTTCCTCGATACACCCGTACGTAAAAAGTACCAAACATTTAAAAAAACATTCACACATATATATGAATTGTATGATCCATGCCACTCTTTCCATATTGTGTATGGCTTTGATTCTAGAACACGCATAGCTTAATAATGAAAAGATGTAGAGCTTCAGTAAATGCCAATATGTTTAAAAAAATTATGTTAAAATAAAGTTTAAAATATGTTTAAACATGCTGAACTTCCAATCTCCCTGTGAATCAAGTCGTTAGTTTGCCCTTTAACTTGAATCTCATCATACTCTCTCTAACTCATCGTTCGTACCGACTAACGCGTACAAAGAGATAAGGAAATGAGAATGTCATAATAGATGCTCAATATAACATGCTTCTGATTCCTGACAGAAACTTTGATTAAAATATTAATTTTCCTACCTCAACAAAGTTACTGATGACGCTCATGAACAACCCTAAAGGGTATCCTTTATTAATAACCAACGGGAGTTATAAATAAATGTATCTAATTTTTTGCGTGCAACACTTTTCACTCGGCAACATAGAAAACATTATTGTAATCGACCCTTATATACAGCAGCGTCGTATATAGGATACCGAGTAGCGTACCGTAAATTAAAGTAATCTCAAGGAAGTTATGTCTCTGATTTAATAGACTATGACATCAGACTATCTTGTTCGACGTTTTCTGTTTATGAATAGTCGACTTCAAAGCTTAAATAATTTAAAACGACACGACAGTATTTTGGTTAATATAATTAGCCTTGAGTTGGGCACTTCAAAGGATCCGATGAGGAGTAGCTTCGTTTAAAAAATTCAGTTATTTTAAGAATGAACTATGGTAAGCCGAGTCATTTTTGTCGAGCCGGTTATAAAAAGAATCGTAAGTGAATAAAAGGGTGTAGAAGCCATAATTATCAACCTAATTCGAGAACTTAAGAGCAGCGAACCATTCTTGAGGGATGAGATTGATTTCAAATTTCCATTTGACGACATTCTGCGAGCCCATGTGAGATCTGCACTAATCGAAGGATCACAAGCCTGGTCTTGCGAGGTTGATTTGGCGATCAGAATTCGTTGTCATGTGGTGCAGACCGCTCCAGAGCGCACACGAGCCCCCGGCTGCGGTAATTAGTAGAATATTAGAGCGAATTAAGTGCCTCAGTGGCCCCAAATGCAGCTCGTCTGATCAGCGATGAGCCCGGATAATTGCTCGTCAAACGACGTCGCTTCCAAGAGATGATGTTTTCAGCCGCAAGACTCCAGTTTCTTACCGACTCCGTCCTCAATTCCCTCCTTAATTCCGTCCCCGACTCCGTCCTCAATTCTTCTCAATTCCATCCCCCAGCATTCGTTGGCCATTACGTGGATCATTCGGAAGCACAACTCACTCTGAACGAACCTTGTTTGTGAATAGCGATGCGGGTTTTCTACTGTGTAGAGCACTGTAGAGGTGGTGCCAAAAATTTTGTAGGTGTTAAAACTGCATGAACTCATTCTAGGAATAAATGCTATTCTTCAGATTTTTCCTACTTCAGAACCCATACAAAAAACAATCTAACATTCTTTTCCTACTAGGGAAGTACTAACTGTTTAAAGAAATATTAGGAATTAGCATTACTGTAATAGATGCAGGAAATGTAAATAATTGAACACTTTTAGATGCAGGAAATGGAATGCGCTGTCGTCGTGCTGTCTGTCACCTGAAGGAGAAGAACAATACGTCCATGCTTTCTTTTTGGGTATCAAAATCAAAAGTTCCAGGTACACTGCTGGAATTCGAACCGGATTAAGGTGAAATATGTCATCTTCCGAAACCATGTAAATTAACCGATCCTACTTACGTAACGAGTTTCTTTAATAAATCCAAACTCCGGGTTCAAATAATGGATACCAATCATTCAAAATTAAGTGATGAATTATCCTCACTCTTTAAAACGATTTTGCTTAATTCCAATGCATTGAAAAAATACTCCCATGTTTGAATTTTCCCGAGTTTCGTAGGGCATCCTCAATTACACCTAATACGTACAAGTAACGTTGTTAGCGTAGTGCAGTTGAATTTGAAATTTTTAGTACAAGAGCTCTCAACAGTTCTCGAACAGTGAAACACTTGGAGGATGTTTTGTGCCAATTGACCGTTATCATATGCCTGTAATTTAGGGCTTTATTCTAGGAAAGAAAAGTATGACAATCATTTTCTGCTACGTTGACGTCCGTATGTAGAAGTATATTTCTTATGTAGGAGATGTTCCTTGAGTATGAGCTACACACTGAGTAAATTTTCTGCAAGTATGCGTATTATTTAATCTTCAGCTCTTGTTTACGAACGACTACCTACAACTTAAAAATTGCCATCTCTCTCATCAAATCATAAAATTCATCAATAATGTCGAAATGTTCACTTTGAATGAAGCATATTCACTATTTTAGATAGCGAAACACTGTCTAAAGCTATTTGCATCAAAATGTAATAATAGGCTGAATATGGTCATTGGCCGAGTTCAAAATTAAACACCCGAATGAAAAAACTTGACTAGCTATTCTATGTACAAGAATATTGGAAAATGAGACATTTCAGACGACCTCGTATTCCTTTAAGGCCCAATAGTTATTATGTTTAAAATACTTATTCACTAAGTATTCACTACTCTTTGATTTATTGTGAATATAGAACACGTCCAGAATTATAACGGAAAAATAACTTTTCTCACTGACAGTTTTGTTATTGTCCTACAACAAATTTTCAAGGCACTATCCATTCACAACGAAGAAGTATGCACCTATTCCTGTATATTAGCGTCAAGCTTTTGAATTCCTACACAGGAGAACTTCGTCTGAAAAATTTCTCATGATATTTTGTTTGTATAGCAATTAGGATCGTCATCTCCCGACGATGTTAGGAGAATCCAAAGGAAACAAATGTCCTGTGAAATATATTCACCGTCCTGGATTTCATTAATGTGCAATCAGATCGACGTTTCAGAAACTTAAAAGTCACAAATAAGCCGTTAAAATATCTAAGAATCAGGCTTTCACGATGTTGAAGAGGGTAATGACCCCACTTTTTCAAATGGTTTTGATTTTGAACAAAGATATTTCTGACCTCGTACACCCGTCTTCCACGCTGATGAATCTGAGCTGGTTCGTACAAAAATTAAAAACTTCGCGCGGAAGCTATTTCTCGACGAGAAGTTCAATTTGTCCCCTGTTCAGCTACGAGCAAAAATAATCCTATAGGAGAGGAGGGGAACCCTGCAAAAATCTGCGTCGAGTGCCTGCCGGTAAGCACTTAGGAAATTTTCCACAAAGTTTAGTTCGCAACTACAGAGAGGATAGGAAAAACACACCATTTCAAGGCGGCCATAAGCGTGAGAGGAACACTCGGGCCTAAAGAGGGACACTCCGAGAGGGCAGAGATCAATGTTGTGTTGCTCTTACAGAGGGCAGTTAGCGAGGCACCTACTTTAATTTTTGAAAAAAAATAAAAATGATGAGTACATGCCTTTAGAACTCATCAGGCTAGATTGCAAAGTGAACAACGGAATTCAGTTGAGTCTGTATACTGGCTTCACTTTGGAGCTGTTAGTGAAATTAGTTATCATGTACGGTACATTACTCAACACATCTGATGAAGCGATTAAAGAAAAGTAAGAAATTTGTTCGCTACGTCCGGGCAAAATTCTAGGCAAGCTCTATACAGCGTGTATGTTATAAATTTTGCCGTCTCACGCCGAGGAAAAACAAATTTCTTCGCCAGGTAGAAAATATTTCCAAAACCCTAAAATAAGGTCTAAACAGAAGAGAAGCTGTAATAGTCTCTTAAATAAGCGCACCTGAACAGTAACAAGGTTTGATCCCCTGCTTCTACATTTACCATATTGATTCTTTTTAGCATCAGAAAGCAGTGTTAATGTTACCGCAGCATGTTACACAGCAGTCTTGTTTTTGCGTCCCGGCAGCGCAGTTTATGCCTTTACAACCACGCCCCAAAGATAACAATCGTTCTGGTTGCAATCAGGCAAATCATGGGCCAAACGCCGCTGTTGGCGATGATGCCGGCATGATTTATCGAGATGCAGGTCTTCCTTCTCCAATATGATAAAGGGCCCCAGTGGTTCGCTACAGTTTACTTGAATATTTTTGGACAGCAGTGACGAACTTCCTTGATGCTGTTTGCTACACAAACGTAGAGTTATCAGAGCTGGAAAGTTGAATCAAAGTTAAAAAAAATGATTTTTTTCGTTTTTTTATACATCATGGAAAGTACTTTAAGCACCATTCCTGTAGCCCTCAAACAAAATACAGCTTTATAGCATAAGAAGATATTCGAGCTCGGCTGTGATTTAGTAGAACACTGCGGCAGACATCACAATGTCTGGTCATCAGATATCTTGTGAGAACTGATATGCAGATCGTCTCGATGGAACATTATCTATGGATAGAATGTATTTAAACTAGATGAGATTAAAACCCACCTCACACTGGAACTACACTCGAATGATGGGCTTTAAAAAGCTGGCATATATACTTTGGTGTAATTTTGAAAAAGCCCTCTAATTTCACTTGTAATTTGACTGCACTTTACACAGGCAACTTCATGAGAGCTAAACAAGTTTTTGCGAACTGTTGAGAACATTTGGCACTCGTCAAAGGACGTGAGGACCGCTGTATGGCACGACTGGTGAAGATCAAATTTTCCAGCAACAGAATGCATCTGGCGAGCAAAAACCGAAGAAAACGGCTGGCAAACATCGACAGACATTTGAACAGTGGAGAAACCAGGTGAGCTACGGAAGACGTACGAACTGTAGGAAATGTCTGGCGCTGGACAAAATATGTGATGAACTTCTCAAATCGCACAGCGTACTAAAAAAAATCGTAAATAAGACTAAATACATATGCGATATTGTTTTAATCGATCGATTGAACGCACAATATTTCAAAGGAAACGCTTGACGTGCAGCACAATAAGTTTGATAAGGTGCTAAAATCACACACTAAACTTTAAAAAATTTGCCGAGTTGATATAAAGGACCGCCATGACGTGAAACTTACTCTCTTCTTCATCAGAAGTTTACTGCACTACCAAGGACGCTTGCTGAACTCCAAAACAATTTCCCGGCTCCCAAAAACATGTTTTATGGACTAAGGACTTTTGCTTCGCTTTTAAAGGCGTTTGCGGCGATTCGAAAGACATGAGATGAATTTCATGGAAGGTTTAGGGAGATTAGATAGAAATTCTACCACTGAATCTGACCTCGCCGTAATTACTACGAGTTGTGTTATGTAAATTTGGGCATGAATGTTATTGGCAGTATTTTCAGGTATCTATTCATTTCAATATCAAAAATATCCTGGTAAATTTAAATGGATAATGGCGAATTCATTAGGTATCAGTGTGAGATTTAAGACGATGTAAAATGAATGCCACATTTTCAAATTTTTTCTTCATGTTCAACTTTTCTTAAGCATGTGGTTAACATTGGGTTTTAAATGTGTACTATGAATAAAATTTACTAGACAAAGAAATGAAGTCACGATTTTGTGTAATTTAATATTGTGTACCCAATTGAGGCTGCCATCACTGCTGTAAGTTATGAAGTATCGGGAAACTGTTTTTTTTTGCGCTGGATTGTGTTTCAGTTGATTATAGGAGGCCTCTTGTGCCAACAGCGTCATCAGTATTTCCTGGCTAGTGCTAGGGAAAGCTAATAGTCCCACGGAACTCAAAATTTTAAGGCTTTGTTTAATTTCCAAGTTGAAGCTCAATTTAGAGAATACGTAATCAGCGTACCCTCTGCAAATCGTTAATTCCTAATATGTTGTTCGTCTCTTCATTATATTTTTATGAAGTTTTTGACTGATTTTTCTTTCCGTTTTTATTCCAGTGTTCAAAGGGATCTCACATGTTGATCGAAACATTCTTCTATGACCTATTTTGATCGTTCATCTCTAAAAAATATTTTATTAAAAGCTGTGTCGTTAGTCTACCTTTTCTTAGTTAAATCATCCTGCGAGCGGAGTATGTACGTATATATATGTACTAAAAGTGATTTTAGTCCTTCAATAACTCGCATTCTTTCTAGAAATGTAAAAAAATATTTTACGTCACCGACAAGAGTACAAAAAGCGGCTGATTATCTCAGACGGCAGACGTTGAGTTTTATTGACTGTCATCTAACTTATTTTGTAACTTCCATCACGAGGGAGCAATGAACCTTCGATGCAAATCGCCGGCAAAAGTGGAGCTCCATGAATGTGAAAGATCAATTGAAATCTAAATTGCAGTTTCAAAGGGAGCTGCGAGCAGCTTCTGAAAAATACTGTGTGACTGACTCATTAAAAAAATCCATAAACGTGAGTTAAATTTTTTCGCTCTTTCTGAGATGTTAGTCGCCAGGTGAGCTGTAGAAACAATCCACGTCATATAAGTACGTAGAGTTCTCTACGATCCCTATTCTCAGTCCACACATCAGTGTTCTTTCGCTAAATTCAGAAAGCCATGAAAAGGTGTCTTCTTGTTTACATCGTACGCCAATGTGCTTAGGCTATCCATTGTCTCTCTTTTACTGCGTACGAGTGTTCTTACTTAACCAGTCACGATACTTAAATCATCAAACCATCTGTCTTGATTTTGAGAAATTTCAATCTTTCTTGTACAATATCGAAAGTGTATTGAATAATGACTACACTGAGAAAAAATATTCAGATACGGAAAGTTTGAAAACGGATTTCATCAAACAACGTCGTACGATAATCGAAACATGCCGTATGTGTGACGCCGTGAAAGTCGTAATATCTGCTGAGGTTTGATCGGGAACTGAATTTGTAACACAAAATGCCGCATGCCGGTGTGGAAATGAACGTTCTTCGTGCCAACTGATACACTTGTCAATTTTAGAGGCAGGCCAATACTTTGCGAAGGCTTTTACGAGAGGTATAAAAGGCGTGAAATATTGAGACTTCAACCTTACCATTTTGCTGGAGGCTAGTACTTGCAAAATAGAGAGCGGTGGCTTTGCAGATGAAGGTCTGTTCTGCGGGTGGGGTCAGCTGCGTATTTCAAAATGAAAAACTAGCTGCCCGATGTAGCTCGCGAACTTCGTACTCGGTCTTGCCACGGTCTCTTGGATGAAGGGTGTAAAGGAGTCGAAATGAAATTCTTTTGGCCGTTCCGTTCGATGGTTTATGGTGAACTATCGGCATGTCCAACGAGGTTGCACTGAAGTGGAATTTGCTATTCCTCAAGAAGTGAATTAGTGCCCAATACCCGAGAATTAACGCTGGAAAATGAATTATGTATTCCTGAATTATGTGCATTTGATCTTCCAAACTATCCATACTAGATTCTATTTCTTTAAAGAATCATACCCAGAATAAAAATTTGTCCAACCGATGAAAATAATTTCAGTATCAGATCGGGAAGCTTGTTCTTCTTCATTGACATTCACGTCTTATATTAAGCAAAATATCCGCAATTTTTTTAGTACGGCGCATTCGATTCTGCAGGATATTTTTTTCGTTAAATGCATCAGAAATGGAATACTTGCTTGTTGAAGCTATTGGAACGATTTTGAAGTGAACTAGACAAGCATCGCTGACGGCTTCTGCGTCACTGACATGAACATTTCAAAATCACTTCAGCGTTGCAGAAGAAAAGATGCAAGAGCACACAGATTCACATATATTAGAGTGCGAGCATTTGTCATATTACCCATTCGTTGAGAATGAATAACAAAATGAGCTTTATGAACTAACATAAGAGGGAAGCGCTGTGAAACAGATTAACTAATTTCCCAGGCACCTCTATTGGGGCTTCCTGATATTACATACCAGAGGGTGAAGTTTTTTCTCAATGAAACTGGTAGAAATTAATAACATTGCCGTTACAAAGAGTAAAAATACGAATTCGCATAAAACCATTCACAGAGATCGATGAAATGTACACACCCTTATGTGCACTGTGTCAGGAAATTCTAATACTGTTCAAACTATCTCTGCTCGTCATTATTGGGGTTCGATTTTTCTCAGGGTTGATAAATTTTGATGAACCATGTGGGAGGTAATAATGACAACACAACGTTCCCAAGTTTCATTCTTAGGGTGTGCTATAATAAATTTTGATGAACAATGAGGGAGGTAATAATGATAACACAACGCTCCCAAGTTTTATTCTTAAGGTGTGCTATAATAATGAGAAAAATGAAGGCATAGGCGACAATTTATTGTTTCTGTAGCAGTTTTTCTGAACGACCAAGATGATATACGCACATTCGATTCCAGTTCGCTTAGTTGCGAACGATTTCATGAATGGAATTCTCTATGAATCTGCATTTGATTTGAACGGCCGAACTTGTGTCAGGAGGCGAGCTAAACAATCATCCGGAGTGCCCAGAAAGACCTTGCAGCGGTCGATGATTTCATTTTTCCCGACCTTGATTTACAGCGTTGTTAGTGGAATGGGGCTCCATGCGGTGCAGGAGATTAAATTTTCTTTGCTTCATAGAAAATCGCTCAAAGAATAATGTTGCTTCACGTCTGTACGAAACTGGGAGATATTTCTTCATAGAACATGAACATATCTTTCGCTGAAAGACCTAAAGCTTCTATCTCTTCGCGCGGTTTATCTGTGAAGATACCAATTACAGAAGGCAGTGAAAAGTTCCCTATTCAAGAATAGGAATCCGTTTACCATAGAAAAATCATGCTACTATACCACTCAGTGCGCCCATGACGACGCACATTGCAAAGCTCCATGGGGAATTTTGCAATTTTTCATGTGGTTTGAAGTACATCTTCTATTGCACCACACTATGGTTTAGAAGCTTAACATAGACTTGGGGATGCTTAGTTCATTAAATAAAAATCAAACCTACTCGTTTACCGTCCAAGATGATAGTCAGCTGTACCTTGGAGATGCGTAGTTTATTTGAGATGTTTATTTTGACTGTACTTGAGGATGCATAGTTTTTTCGAAGATGCAGATTTTAAGTGTAATTCGGGATGCCTCGTTTAATTGAGGATCTTTATTTTAATTGCCCTTGTGGATGTTTATTTTACATAGGGATATTTAAATTCAGTGTACTCGGGGATGAGTATTGTATTTGGAGATGTTTATTTTAACTGTAATTGGGAATGTATCGTTAATCTGAAGAGACAGTTGTTGAAGTCCGTAACTTTGATCATAATGCGAAGAAGATCACGCGTTTAAGTTCTCTATACGTCCTTTAAGAATTGCTCCGCTGCAAGGGTATCGAGATCTACCAAATACTCTCACGTCCTGTACAAACTGAAACTCTTCACAAGTGCACAACAAGAAATCTACAGGTCCAAAATTTTGGTACAGATTTTGTGATAGATTCCGTTGATGAATTGGCATTACACGGGGCTGCGCGATGGTGTTTTTTTCGTCGAAATTATCACGTTGAAAAGTCAACGGGGGTCACCTGAAAGTCCTAAACGGCGTTTGTGGTCATAGAATGTATATTACCAGAAATTTGATACTCATTTAAAAAATACCTCAGTGTCAACTGGAGCCTAACTATGTGAACCACTTTCTATTACAACAATTGTTTTCGATTCAAGTTACGGTTTTATATCCACAGCTATAACGTTAGGCATCATCAGCGGTTCTAATTTCTCCGTTATATGTAAGTTTCTTTTGGGAGCTGAGCTAGGATATTTCAATTCGTAAAGAATTTCTAATCGCAACAGATTGAAAAAAGAAGTTTCAAAGATCTTCTATCATTGCTTTATATCTACTATTTGGCAAGTGTGAATTTCAGAGGTGTTTTCCCAAGTCCTCTGCGAGCGTGTGTATGCCAAACTAAACTCGTCCTGCTAAGATGGCTCTACATGGCACCTTTTCTACGATCAGCAGCTAAAAAGATCTGCAAGCAGGAGATGCATTTTACAAGTCCAAATCTCTAATTTTTTGAGCAAAAAAGCGACGTATTTAGCACTTTATAATTTGTTTGAACAAGGAACGTCCGAGATCCATCTTGCATGGTAAACATTGAACACATCGATTGAGTTTATTAATTTATTACGTGAGCATGTGGACGCTTTAGCAGTTGACGTTACACCTGAACAACGTGGAATGCTAGCTTGTAACAGGTTAGGAAATAAATTAAGAAGCTTAATTGATGTCTTCAAAGCTTACATCAGCTCTTGGTGTTTTCATGCCAATACCATACAAGTAAACACTGCAACCATATCATCGGACAAGAAATAAAAGCATTTCATCATCTTATTTATTTTTTTGAAAATTTGTGTCTTCTTGACATTCAGCAGAAATACCGGAACATTGTATTCAACAAGTGCATGTCAGTTGTATGCGAAGGAAATTTCACAAATGGAGTACAAAATTCCTTGGAATCTTGTGATTGCGCAATTGAAATTTTAGGTTTTTTTATTTGCCCGCCAAACGTATTTGGCTTTTTATTGCATACGCAACGAGCGGAGAGTCGTTATTCTAATCAAAAGTTTAATCATAATTGTAAAGAAGGTGACGTTCACCGCTTCTTTCTTCCATATTTAAAATGTACATATAAACTAGCAGGTGTCTGCTAGTTTAGGGCAGATATTATCTGCCCAATCTTCGTCAAGTTCTTCACACGAAACTCACCGCTGGAATTGAACGATTGCCGTGAGACGCCCGAATGGAAAAATTCAAATTTCGAGTAATTCATCATTTCACATTCTAATTTTAACCAGGTATCGGGCCTTTCTATGGGGAAAAATTAAAAATGTTACTGAATTTTTATCATAATTTGAGCTAGCAACTTGATGCCGGTGGGCTACGTTTTTCTCAAAATACTCAAAAGGGAAAATGAGCCTCCCCTGCAGTAGTAGCTGTAAAGATTTTGAGCATTAGTTGTAGCTACTTGCTCGCACTTATTTTTTCAGTTTATTTCAAACCTTGGTAGACTAGGGGAATGGTGGGTATCAAAAGTACCAGAAATGGCTCGATTGTTTTCTTTTTTCTCACGTTCTAAATATTACATGCTACTCATAACAAGTATAATTTTTTATAGTTAATTTATCAATCTATTAATCTATATATCTATATAATAGAAAAACTGTGATCATCTTGGTTTTTGCTTGCTTGTTTGTGATCGTGCGCACTCTTGATAAATAACGTAAGACAGAAATTCAAGACACATCTCTTAGTAATTAAATCAAGTTTTTTCATCATTGCACGGTTAAGGTTCAGTGGAGCTAAACTGAATAAATTGTCTTCTTTGCCTTAGTATATTTGCTCGGAAAGAATCATTAGAGGCTCAAACAAGACTTTAAAAGGGTCGAACTATTACGCCTTTTATTTTTATTTCTGAAAGATATCATGAATAGAAACTCGTATTTATCACTAGTTTCCAATGCGTGTTTTTTAGTATCTCTCTGAAGCACACAGTTTAAAGAGAGGAAAAATAACTCTACCTGAACTTCGCCGAGATTCCAAACAACTGGCCCAGAAAATGAATAGATGAAGAAAACTGACTCCATGGAGCTAAGAAAATAAAAGAATAAGCTTTTACTAGAGCGGACTGATTGCAAAGCTTATGGTTTTGACCCAACGGGTCGCAGGCAGTATAGTATTACACTAAAACTCTGATCAACTTGCTTGTTTTTGACCGTGCACACTTCAGCAATAACAAAAGGCAGATATTCAAAACAAATTTCTTAGTAATTAAACATAGGTTTTTCCATCGCGTCATGCTTACGGTTCTTTGGGGCTAAAGTAAATGAATTATCTTCTTTGTTCCTAAATATTTCTTAGGAAATACCGATGGACTACAAATGGACTATTGGACTATTTAATTGAACTTAAATAGTGATCCAACAGGTTGCAGGTGGTATAGACTCTACGAATATCTCGTTGTCTGCAGTTTCAGCCAAACAGCGCACCTCATACACTAATGTGCGTCAGTTTTTAGGCAATTTAACTCACACGTTAAATTAAAATTCTACACGTAATCTTACAAACAAAAAATACATCCACTGTAAAACTAGATGCCCATTTACTAGACTGTTCCACTTTCTCGGTCATTTCAGCACCGAAAAATTTCGATGGGCTTGAAACTCCCAGGTATCAAGCCTCCAAGATCAAGGGCTCGATGTCTCTCGGGCTGAAAATATTCTAATGAGATTGGCGTCGCATGCCACGACACCCAAGTAGGAAATCAGCAGCGCGAGGGTCGTATTGCAAAAATTTTCACCGTCGTGCACACAACACACAACCGCACGTGTGCTGCCTGTAAGTACATGGAGTGAACTCGCTCTAGTTTCTGGTAGAGCTTAGTGCTTGTTTCAAGTCCTTAGCTCTAGTTCGTACAAGAAGCCTAGTCCAAGTTTCCAGTTTTCAGCTCAAGTTTCTGGAAGGCACTTCACTTGATATTCGGTCGTAAAGTGCTGTGCCTTCCATGACTTCATTTAGATATCACTTTTTTCATTAAAGAAATTCTTACCTAACTTTGATGGACATTCTTTCAAATTTGAACACAGTATCATAAACAGTCACTACGAGGTATACAATTCTACCTCAAAGTTTTCGAAATAGAGTGCAGTTTTAGGAGGAATATGAAAATAATACTTCACGTAAGATGACTCACCAACAATAAGGTAGTCGAAAACAAAGAATAATTACATAAAAATAAGGCCGGCGTCGAAAATTAGGAGACAGAAGACAGAAAGTGAAAAATTCTACGGTTATTACAACTAATATTTAACTACAAAATCATACGCCTGGGGCATCAGAAAAATATTCAAATTATTTAACAAGGAGAGAACTGTATGATTCTTATACAGCCGATTGCTGTAGAATGTGTCCCACTAAATATCGAAAGGAAAACGAAAATAATATAATTCAAAAATAATTTGCAGTATTTATATTGTTTCGACTATACATATTCTTCGTAGAACACTTTTCATCAAATGCTACGTGTTTTAATAAAATATATTTAAAAATATTTCGTGACCACGAATATTCGTTCCTTTTTTAACTACATCCTTTTTAGTAGATGAGTTAGAATAGTTTGATGAGATTATCAAAATATTAGGATTTATATAATTAGCACGTTCATTATATCAGGCACTGGTATCACAGATACATGCCAAGGTTCAGTGAACTGGTAATGTGGCTAATTTTTCCTAAGCTTAAAATATAGTAAAATTTTGGCATGTACATTTTATTGTTTGACGTTCTAACATGTTTCTGACAGCCTTCAATAGAGTAACTTCCTATCAATATTTCTGAAGATATTTTATCGAAACGCATAGCACTTGTTGGAAAGCGTTCTCAAAAGAATACAAATTCAGCAAATAGTTTTAGAATTTTATCATTTTCATTTCAGGTTCCATTCTTCGTGGTACACCTTGCATATTAAATTAGGTGCTTCACGAACTTAGACCAAAAAGATCTTAAATTAGAGCCCCAGCAAGAGTTTTCACTTGCAAAAATAAATAATTTAACTGATTGCTTCCCATCAACAAGTGTGAAGCAATTTCGTCTAATGGTTATGTTTAAAGTTATTTCCATTTCATGTATGACTAAATTTGTGCTGTTACACTTTTCCCATATCTAATTTACTAATTTGTTAATATTTTAGCGTGTTTTGATTACGTTCATCAATATCATTAGGATATTATGTTCTATAGTTAACTTTAAAGTTGCCAAAAGTCTTGATGAATATATCGTTGGTCTTATGAAATGTTGGTAAACCTCTCATTAGTGCATAAATTCCGAAGCTTAAATTTTCAGGGACGAGACCTGGCTTTGATTACCCAGTTTGTCAATAACCCATTTCCAAATATGACCTAAAAAACAATTATAGTCTTTATTAGCGTACAGAGGAAGTTAAGAAAGAATGATATTGAGCAAATGCCGTGAACGCGAAAACTTTTCTTATTTAAATTCCGGTTCATCAGCATTCGATCCACGCTGTAACTGCCTTTTTTAAAAAGGTTTCATTCCTCACAGAGAAACACCTTACCAAAGACACCCGCATAGCAGAGGCATTTAGAGTGTCACGGAGACAGTGTGAGAGCAGAACTTGATTCCTAAAGTGGCTCTACAGTGCACAAAGCTGATCTCTAGTGAGCACTGAAAATCTCGGACTGCCGCTTCCGAACAAGTTCCATTTCACGAAATGCGATCGCCGAAACTTTTATTCGACCTCCGCTCCGTTACAAAGGGAAGAGTGGGTCATGCACAGCACAATGATGTCAGTGACACCGATCGAGGCAGTGTTCATTCGCTCTCATCTGCACAAACGGCTGACGTCAAAACTTCGTTGCATCGGCCGGTCGTCAAGAGATTTCAATGGCGAAGGGCGATAGATACGACGGGAATTCAATGTTTTCCTGTCAGCTTAGGGTAGTTCGATACTGTTTGTGTTAGATATCATCAACGTAATACGTGAATGCTGTTTAAATATTCCAGTAATATGGAGGTATAAAATACCTAACAAGCAAAATTCAAACTACTCATTCTTGAGATAAGAAAAAGAACACTGTTTTTCTGATACTTCGGGAACATTAAAACATATTCTTGGTTGCGAAAAATATATTTTTTTGAGAACTTAGTGACTGGAAATCTCGTAACAACAGATGATGCGACCGGACTCATTACCGAAGGCCACAAACCAACAGCAAGTGTTAATGCAAACTCGAACTGCTGATTCGAAAATTCCAAGGTCGCTTATTTGTGCATTAAGCATAACTTGAAGCGTCACTCACCTTGATGTGGGTCGTCATTTTCATCGTCGCAGATAAATAACTTCGAGTGTGCATGCATGTTTTCCGAATGGTTGAGTGTGCGTGCATGTTTTCCTGATGCAATATCCTTGTTTTGGGTCATTTAACTCATCAATTCAGAATAAATCTGACTTTTTGTCAAAATTACATTGGGAAAAATGAATTCTTTATCAATGAAGCTTTTATTTTAGTATCTTCATTAAACATAAAGAGGATATACTTTATCTTGTACACCCTTAGATTTTTAATCGTTTGTTATACTCGATAAATCTAGTTAATTTCAACTGCACCTTAGATATATTCGAAGTAGATTTATTCGTTACACTACTGAAGATGTGCTTAAATTGTCATGACACTTTAAATAATATCGATGCAAAGTGGTCGTTAATTTTTTATGCACTACTACACACTTTAACGTACAATCCTATTGCAAAAGAACAGCAAAGAAATGTTTTCTTGGAACTATTTAACCCAAATTAAATGAAGCTCCACTTTTCATTATTTTACGCTATCTAGAAGTGCGGAAACTTTGAAAATATTCAGAGTCAATGCATGTTAGCGAATCAAGTTAATTTGACGATGGCACCTGCTGAATTTTGAAGAGAGAGACTCGTCGATCGCATTGAATGCTCAGCACTATATAATCCAATTATTCAACGCACGCGATCGGAATATTTCTGCACCATCGGTGAAGTTCACATTTACCGAAACAAATGATACTACGATGATTTGGGAAAACTACTCGAAATCAAGGAGCAATTCTCCCCAAAAATTGCGGAAGCAAATAATCTCCCCAAGTCCTTCCGTGAAGAAATGTTCCCGCTGGCCCGGCTCATAAATGTCATGAAAGGCGTATCTGCAGGTGCGACATTTTCGATCGTGTTACTCCAGCTGCGTGTTACCGCTTGCATTAGTGTTTGCAGACCCACGACTCTCAGTCCTCATCAGAAAAATTTGTAAAACTCAGAGTTCAAGCAAAAGAGCTCTACCATAGTTTACTCGTTTACTCAGTATTTATTGAATACTGTACAACTTGTTTTCAATATTTTAACAGGCAGCATTAACGTATCATTTGTTATATAAATTCATGATAGATAATTTGAACGCGGTATAACAAATACTTCATTTTCAATTAAAGTATATTTATACAGTTTTGTGACACCGTAAATTCAGCGCATCGAAGCATGCATCTTGCGAAGCAGTGACATTCACGTTGCAGGGTGACGAGCCCAGGAAAGTTTACATCAATAAAAATAGAGCCAACCATACTGGTCATATGTGAAAGACTCGTTCCCCTACAGATGTTTGTGTTGAATAATTTTTTGCATTGAATAGATGGATTTTTTCTGACACCTGTTCAAAAGGAGTAAGTGGAACCTATTTAGGTTCAGTGAAGTAAATACAAAAAGAGGCTTGAAAACGAAGTTAGTTTGCCTACGTTTTTAATTTTGAGCTCTCTGAAGTTTGTGTCTATTCCACGAGTGTTGGTTTGTCTAGTCCGAAAATCACTGATCCCACAGTAACAGCGCTGAGCACATTATTTTGGACGAAATGAAGGCATAATGAATCAATAAAATCGAATAGAGCTTTTTTCTAGAAGTTAATTAAAGATACAATTCCAGTTTTTTGTATGTAAAAATACAATTTTAACTCTGTCTACTTAAAGATACAATGTCAGCCCTCTCTTCTGAAAGATATCATTCCAGCCCTCTCTATGTACAGATACAATCTCAGCCGTTTTTATTTAAAGATGAAATTCTAGCACTCTTTATTTAAAAATGCCCTAATAATAAAATTCCAGTCCTCTCTAGTTAAACATACTATTCCAGCCTTCACTAATTAAAAATACAATTCCAAACCTCTCTACTTAAAGATACAATCTCAGCCCTCTCTACTTAAAGATGCAATTGCAGCCCTCTAAACATAAAGATGCAATTACATCATTCTTCCCGTACCTTTCTTCTCTGACTCTGCGCTAGGTCCAGCAGTTGCTAACGCGAATGCAGGAGAAACGCTCATTCCAAATAGACTGCTAAAATCGTAAAAGCTGCTATTTGAAGCTAGTTGTTGCTTCGGGGGTTTCCCCATTGATAGAAAAGTAAGGCTTAACTTATCCAACTTTGAACCGCAGAAAACTGAGGTTACAGTTCAACTCTAATATTGAATTAGTAACGTTGAGAATTTTTAAGATAACCTTTACATACTTTTTTTAGAGTTAAATAATCGTAAAATATTTTATACCATGAAAAATATTGAAATTCTTATTCGAACATCAGTCAAAAAAATCATGCTTTTCGTCTCTACCAAATACAAGTTGAATTTACAAACGCATATTTTATGTCCTGTGACTAAGGTCATACAGAATAACTAAATTCTGTAATAAAGGGGAATTTGTGATTCATTCATTATATTCCCCATTCATTGTTGTTTAAAAGTCCCTTGAACTTTTGTACAAATTATGTATTCCGTTGTCCGAACTTATTGTAGGTGCGAGTCAGTCTTCAACTTTAGAGAAACGCCCGTCACAAGCCCTGGCATGATAGAGTTCGACTTTGAGTTTTGACAAGTTTGACAGATTTCTGGCTTAGTTCGACAGAAATTAGGCACTACTAAAACTGTATTCTCTTTGCATGCGGGAATTGTCATTCCAATCAAGCTCAATCAGAAAATGTTTTCCTACAGCATTCACCGATACCCAGGTCCAAATTCGCGTTGGAAGATCGTGTTCAATTCATGTTTTTTCAGAGGGTACGTAATTCAGTACACGAGCTACGAACAAGCCTAAATTCACACAGGAATGAAAAACTAACGAAATTAGAAACACAAAAATGTCGCAGCGTCCTGGACAAAGGCGATAGGGTTTCAGTTTACCTGGGTACATCGATTGTGACTTTAGCGTACTTATAGCAAATCATGATTTTTCCATGTGAGATTACCGAACGCAACTTTCAAATATTTATTGTCCCTTGTCATTACAAATGAAAGACTAGTATAAAGGTAAGTAGATGAACAGCTCATGTTATTACGAATTAATGGTTTAAATGCTCAAGAGATCACAATTTTTTGAGACTTTTTTTAACTGCCAAGAACACCTTTAACCCGCGTTTCTGTTGCCCTGAACGGATCATTGCTTAGTCAAGAAAACTTCAGAGGTGCAAGCAGATCTCTGCTGTAGTGATGGTTCTTTGAATTTCTGGCGTCCACGGACCTTGCAGGTATCATCGCCGCCAATTTTATTCGGAAGCGGATAAGAGGACGTCGGACCTTAACGCTCCGGAGGTATGAGGTGCTGGCCACGATGGCCTCCTGCTCGCCAAGGCAAACTCGAGTTAGAAGGTAGTCGTCATGCTTCATCAATAACGCTTTCTTTGGTACTGGTACGAGTATATGTATTTGAAGAAGCTACAAAGAACAAAGTTGGAATTTAATACGTAGTAGTGTGTGTTCAAAGAGCGCATTCAAAATTCAAACGAAGTCACAAAATTAAGAAAAATGATCTTCCAAGCCCACTAAAATATATGTAGATCTTTTCTTGTGCCATGATACGCCGTATACTTCAAAATGAAGCAGTAGTAGTAGTATTAGTACTAGAAGTAGTCGAAGTATTAGCAGTATTATTACTATTATTATTATTATTAGTATTGCTATTAGTAGTAGTAGTAAAAATCGTCTTAGTAGTGGCATAAATTGCAGCGTTTCAGTCAGTCGCACTATTTATGTATGTCATGGCAAAAGAGAAAGGTCCATTCTCTATAGACTTTAGAGGACAGGGATTCGATATACCATGTGTGATGCCACATTGGACCCGCTGAGCATTGACGCATGAAGTTAAAAATGAAAAGGAAGTAGAGACAAAGAATAGCTGGGGAAGAAAGTATGGATATAGAAAAAAGCAAATTGACGCGAAAGATACAAGTCCTGAAGGCCTATCAAGAGCTGAGACAAAACTAAAGCCCACAATAGACAAAACTTAACAAACTAACCTAGCCCTGTTGCCTAGACAAACTTGACTCACCTAGCCCTGTTGCCTAGACAAACTTGACTCACCCAGCCCTGTTGCCTAGACAAACTTAACTCACCTAGCCCTGTTGCCTAGACAAATTTAACTCACCTAGCCCTGTTGCCTAGACAAACTTAACTCACCTAGCCCTGTTGCCCATCCTATACCCATGAGGGGACTTCGAGCTCAAAGGTAATTTAACATAACAGAGAATGTTCCGAATTATTCTTTTCAACGACGAAATATTTTTTTTTTTAAGAAATTGTTGCATCCGATCTTTCTTGTACAAATGTTGACGAGGATTTTCCAGAGAAGTTTCTGGATCTCAGTTGAGTTGAGCGACTGTGATGTGTGGAAACTCGTTACCGGTGGCAAATCGAGCTGGCAGTCAATTGCCCAGCTCAGAGCTGGATTTCCAGCGCTCGTAGCCATCACAGACACACAAAATCAGAGACTCGTTAACTCGGAATAGAAATTCATGACCTTTTTTGAAAAGATTTTGGTAAACACAAATACAAGAGGTACGTGCCACATCGCTCCTCGCAAGGTGTGAACTAATTTAACTTCATTGCGTTGCTTAGGATGGATGTTGACTCGTTTGGATGCAAATCAGCTGTTTCAGTTAGCCGATTAAGTTCTAGACTCCCATCTGAAAGCAAACTACTGAACAGTTCATTTCATTTTGAAAATATTGAAAGCCTAAAAAACGGTGGAAAATTACTTTTCGTAGAAAGCAGGAACCAAGTGGTTATCTAATAGATATAGAGATGAAAAGTTACAGCTTCCTAAAGAAACTAATAGTCTATTGACAAGTCCGTCAAATTTTACGAGCAAGTTCAACGCAAATGGAGATACTTCAAGCGAATGAACGGAACTTCGTACATCAGCTAAAAAATACTGAATCCTGGCAAAAACTTTTCGAGACAATTTTTCAAATCGTGCATAGTGGCTAAATTTGAATGAATACTGCCAATATTATAAAGCGTGTTTCATTAAATCAGAATTTAGGTAAAAAACCTTCAACTTTGGAATTTTTCCTTCACACCGAATCCGTATCGTTTTCTTTTATTTCACTTTCGTGTTGTACTTTACTTTCGGGCTCGCTCCACTTTCTTTACAAATTTTAGCACTTCATTTGAGCGGCCTTCCCATTCTGAAGCAGGTAAAACTTTATTCTGAAGTTAGTTCGAGGAGCTCGCCATTCACCGTAAATTTGTTCCCTCTCTTGAATTATCAACGAATGCTAGCGCACGCTGCTCGAGCTGTGGCTCATGCTGGACTAACCCTCTGAGCAGCCTGAGCCACGTGTATCATCTACGCAGATGACTACATAATCATCGCTCGATTCACGCAAAGAGACTGATGAATAAGTTAATGGATGGAACAATCAATTGTAATTTTGTCAATTGAGATTACATTTTGGGGAAATGATGTTTTGTTCATTTAAAATATTCTCAAAATAAGGACGGAAAATATTGGAAGTGTCACAGTTAGGTATCATTGAACGCTTTAGATTTTGCTTCTCAAGAAGGGATCTCATTTTGAATTTGATATACTGTTTTATAGGCTTAATGAAATGAAATTAGAGTAGCGCACTCGTTTCCAACATGATCTCTTCACGTGCAGTTTTAAAAATACATCATTGTGTTTATCCAATTGAAAGATACTGTAAAATTTTTATGAGTGCCTTGTACATGGAGCAAATCGAAAAATTGTGTTTGAACGCTTATTTAGTAATGAGAATTAATATTCCCAAAATTGACTGTCGTCAAGTTCATCCACGTCTTTTTGTTTCACGAGCATATGTTGAAAAATAGCACAATCCGCTGACCTCACGAATCCGAGCATTTCTTGGCGTTCCAACACTTTCAGAAGGCAATATTGTTCATGATAGATCCGAATCCATCACCTCAACCTGTGCCATGAGCTTCTTCCTTAGTAGCTGTCGCAAGAAGCTGAGAGAAATGCCTCGTCATAAACCATCCGTCCAATGGGGCTAACTCAACGGAGTGCTGCGAAGCAAGGCTGTCATCTATTCTTTGTAGTCATTCTAGCGAAATTGAAAATTAAGACCCCAACCTATAATCGTGCAAATGTTCGCTCTGTGTAGATGTGCCTACGTAGGCACGTTATGGTCAAATGGTGTACTTCATTTCTTACGAATAATGGCGTCTAATACCTACAATTTTAGGTATTATACGGAATGACTGAAATTCTCATTCATTTCGTATAAGGGCTGATTATAATACACTAGTTGCCTACCGTAACCTAACCAAACCTAATCTAACCTAACTTAATTTAGCCTAATCTATGGTTGCACTCAGATGCCATTTTTATTATGTTCATCGACAATTTATTCTTTAAAAAACTTTTCAAAATGGACTATTTATCCCTGCGAAATTTTGACCGATTAGTCAAACAGGAGCTTGAAAAATGTTCCGCAAAAATTTGTATTATCTCATCCAGCTCTCGTCACTGCCACCTACATTTATCCGCAGCCGTCGCTAGTGACACTATGTTACAATAGTTTCATCACTGTCAATTAAGTATAATTTTTAAACTCTATTGATTACAAAACAATATAAAATGCCGATTATTCCTATGAAACTATACTTTGGGATCATACATGTATTGTATTTGTTACTGGTGCCATATTGAAGAAAGGTAAACTTTAAATTCAATGACCTGGCCAAGACAGTAAAGTTTTCGTCAAATAATTTTTTATTCAGTTTATATGCATGAAAATGAAAGAATATTTAAACCTAGGGAGAAGACATTTAATAATTCTTCGACCGGGTTCCCCTCGAGTGGCAGCGAGCCGCTGAGTTCCATTAATTTTTTGCACTGCTTTACTGGCCATGCTCAAAAGTCTCTTTCCATTATCATTTAGCTTTTATGATCAAGAGGATTTTAAGCTCCTGTAGAAAAAATAGAGTGCACCGTGTGTGGAAGACTTGCTTCAGCCGTAAGAGCCCCCTTGGATCTGCACGGATAAACAACAAAACAAAAACCATTGAGATGAAAGCTATTCGATTTGTGATGTCCATAAATGAGAAGAAGTAACAGTCCGTATTTATGAAGACGTAAAAGAAGGAGTGGATAACGTTGGGATGAAAACTATTCGAACGTGTGGTTCGTTATGTCTGTATACAAGAACGAGTCGAAAAAATCATTTTAAAATAAAAAGTAAAATAGGGAGTACGTATAACGATAAGATGAGAACTATTCGAACGTGTGATTTGTAATGTCTGTATATAAGGAGTAAAAATCCATGTACAAGGAGATGGAAACGAAGATGTGGGTAACTTTGAGGCGAAAACTATTCGAACATGACATTTGTTATGTCCGTAAAGGAAAAGGTGTAAATATCTCATTATTGAACATGGCAATTAAACTATGTACATAATACTGCCAAACAACACTCAGTGATGATAAACGTGGAATGTTTTTTTGCTGTTAGATTTTACTAGAAAACGATTTAATTTCGCGTTTGGAAATATCTTAGCACCCGACTAGGTTTTACTGACTTTACTGATCCTCTAACTACAGCACAGGAAGATTTAAAGGAGTCACTCGACAGGAAGAAAAACTACGATGGTGCGACCGATATCTGTGGTGTACCTTCGATGGAGCATGCAAGAATATAGCTCACCGCTTTTCTCAGTGCATAAATCCCCGATAACGAAAGAAAGCGCTCACCCATAAATATTCGCTTAAAATATGAGACACTTTCTTTTTCTCTCAAGCTTGCCTTTTTTCGCCCCTCTTTCATGGACTTCTAACTTTCATGTCAGCGATGTCAAAGCGCTTGTGTTGTCATTCTTGACCTGAAAAGTCTTCTCGACAACGCTCGAGTGCGAAAGCTGAAGGATTCTTTCCATCAGCGTGTGCACTTCGAGCCTGGAACGTTTTGACGGGATCTTGTGGGATTAGTAAGAGTAAAATATGAAGTATGAGTTCTAAGCCTCTCACAAAGACTAAGAATCGAGAATACAAAAAAAAAAAACAGAAAAAAGACCCTACTGCGGAACATTTTTCGTTTCAAAGAATTTCTGCTCATTGGTGAGCGACATTTTCTATTCATGCCTTTCAATGTGCGCATTGTGCATCATAGTGTGTGAGTCAAACTTGCGTACCGAGCATCATACTTGAGAATTAGAGTGCAGTCTGCCCGCAGTTGCAGAGGGAGTCAGTTTCTTGGACCTTTATCGCATTCCAGCTTACGTAAGCATCTTTACAGATCTCTCCTGTGATCAAGTGATAGTCATCACCAGGCGTAAAGTCTTAACTCCTGTTCGACTAACTTTGGCCTCTGCATTTCTGGAATCCCTGCTCATTCACGATATAAAAAACTTCCCTAACGAAATGCAGAGTGCATATCTTTTCAAAGTGATGAAACGTAAATCACTGTCTATCATTTTATGCATATTTTTTAGCAACTGTCAGTTATTTTTACGATCAGCTTTTTATATGGTGCCCAAAAAACACTTTATCATTGTAAACATTTATTACCCAGAAACTATGAAAAATATAAAGTTCTAGTAAATTGCGATTGAGATCGCAATACTGGGAGGTTTTCATACAGGTTAACCATAATAAGACTTACATATTCATACAATAACAAACTTTAAAACACCCCAAAAAAAGGACAAATAAGTACACCACGCAAGAAAGAGATCTCATTGAAGAAACGCTGATATCAAAACATTGGGTCAATTGTAGGAGTGAGGAATAATTTCATGAAAAGAGTTAACAAGAGTCTATATAAGCGCTCTATTCATGCTTTTAGTAGAAACATTCAGATGTATGAGATCTGTTGGTCACACGGGTTGAACTGAGTGGGCGAAGTCACCCTGCAGTGAAGAATTTAACGCTTTCGTGACGTTCCTTGGCCAGTTCGATCGCCACATGTAACTCCTCTAGGATTTTTCTGTGGGTATATTTACAGGGTAGAGTATTTGTAGATAATCCAAAAACGCTCTCTAAGAACTGAAACAGAATATAATTGAAGAAATTCACAACATTTCACAAGATATTAGGAGAGGTGTGATGCAACATACACAGCTAAATGTTCCTTTGTATGTTACCTGAATAACAATGAGGGACATTTGAGAGAAATTATTTGTAAGTAAAAACTTATAACAGTCTTCTTTCATTTCAAATTTACTAGAATTTTTTATCTCTCACAGTTTTGGAGTTATAAATATTCGAGAAATAAAAAAGACTTTTGGGCCTCTGTATGCACACTGGTCATTTTTCCCTTCCTCAAAGATATTTTGTTGAGGGTGAGCATAGGCTCAAAGAGAAATATTTTTAAGATTTTCTTTTTCCTCACTTTCATTACTAAGTTCTTCGCCAATTAATTAATTCCTGCTCGTAACAACAGTCTTCATAGAACTATAAAATGCTATTCTTTAACAATGGATTTGGTAAATATAAATTTACGAGTCCTTTTCAAAGCTAATGAACATGGTAACAAGAAAATGTTTTAAAAATATATCCCACGTTTTTATAATTCGAACAGAATGCACACTTTAATTATATATCTTAAATTCAAAGGCCACGGTTAGTAAACATCCTAAGATGCATAATTTTTCACTACAACAGACGTCCAATTAATTTCATAACTCAGCCATGTTGTCACAAGTGGCATAACCGTAGAGTTCTGTATTGTGATTTTTATTTACAGATTAAAATGCAACCTACTCTGTTTTTTACAACAGCGCTGCATAACGACATGGAAACAAACAACGGATAAGAAGAGAACAAAAGCATTAAATCCACGAAGTTTTCTGAAAAAACGACGGAAACAAATTTTCACGCACTACTGTAACGCGTTTTTTGAAACTAGAGTAACTCAGCGTCGATGATCGTAACGCCTTGTTGATGTCGAGTGAGAAATTCACTTCCTTTGTCTTCTTCTTCACAATCTCTTCAGTACGTATGTGATACTGTGTTACTGCTCAACTTTAATCCCCCCCCAAGCCGCCTGCATGGAAGCTATTAATGATAATTACCATGGAGCAGCTAAGAACTTCGCCGCGAAAGAAGCGGAAGCTCTTTTGGGAAGACCTTCCGGCAACAGGATTTTGCTTCTACCAAATGACCGTACTATTACCATGATAAGTTGGCTGCCTGTATTGCCCATGCTCAGGAAGTTCAACGTTCCTGCAGTGCTTTGCTTATTTTTTTTTAAATCAGCATTGTTATTCACGGATGAATGAATTCCTTTGTATTCAGCTAATGTGCTTCAGTATTTCCTATTTTTCACTTTGATATCTTTACCTGACGTGAGGAAAAGCAGGCTTGAATGAACCCGATTTTATTTTGAAATATCGCACTGGTTAACAAAGCCGTCTCATATATTAAATAGAGAAATCGGGTTTAAAATCCACACTAGGCTGGAGATGCGCGATTCGTTGAATTTAGGTGGGGCATCGATTAATTGGGATATTAAAATTCGGTGAAACACATAGACCAAAAGGTACTATAAGACTGAATGTCCTGGAACACAATATGTTTGAAAAAATGTGAAGAACTGAATCAGCAAGACTTACTCATGTGGTTTTGCTTTTGTTTTCTTAGAAGGTGAAACTTATTTCATTACTAAAGGGAAAATTTGATCGTAATTCTACAAAATTTTTGAATTGAGCATACTCCATAAATCTTCGCTAAGCGGTGATTGAAGAAAATTTATAAGTTGGATATTATTTATTCCCAATTCTCATCAACTAATTAAACAATGAGTGTACGAAGAGTTAGATAATGTGTTTTCCTTTTACCCTGCGAGTTCATTCATTGGGATGCCCATGGGATGTATGGTTCTATGTGTACCCCATTCTTCAAGTATCCTGTGACTAGGGAAGAGAAACATTTACCTCTGGTACACTTAGTAACAGTAAGGCATATAATACATATATTTTGCAAATGTTCTCTCGAGCTAGTCCAAGAAATCCTGTAGTGCCTAAAAATTTTCATAATCCTAAAGAAGTAAAAACGTAAACTTTGTCGCAGGAGTCGACTAACTTTCATAAGCTCCCAGCAGGCTGCAAAATTTATCAACATCAAAGTTTCCAAAGTAGTGAAACCTATCTCTTCTTCTGAACTGCTGCAACCAAGTCTCCGAAGCTTAACAACTAAAACAGCTTTTCCTTGAGCAAAGTTCACCTCAAACTCCACCTCTGCAAAATCAATCTCGCTAATTGAGAACGAAAACCCCAGGTTATTCAACACGTCTCTAGAGCCGCATGTTTCCCAAATTGAACATCACAATCTCCCCCCGCAAACTTGTGAAAAGCGTAGCTAACACCGTGATGTTGATACTAAGACCTCCCGCCCGTGCTGGCTTTTGTGTTTTCCGACTCATGAGCCCGTCTTGTCCCTCGCATTTTTGGCCTCCCTCACATCAAGTGCCTGAACGACTTAAGTTTGCTGGACGTCCGTAAGCCGCGTTGCTTGATGGCAGTTTACCCAGCCGTCGACGGAATCTTTACGTTAAGCCTGTCAAAGGAAGGAGTGCTGGCGGCAACTACTGCACAGCTGAAACATCTTTGCAGCAGAAGCGGAGGAGTCTTGTCAGCTGCTCCAAAGCTTCTTGATTTCTGCAAGACCGACGAGACCCCCAAGATTCAAAGTTTTTTCTTGTTCTTGCAAAGTTTGAGACTGCTCAATAAAGCCGGTCTGCCTGTTCTGAATTGAAGAGGAAAAGCCGATCAGTTGTGTTCAGTAACAAACATATTTTTAGCAACTGATGACTGCTTTACACATCAAGAGTTAGGTTTAACTGATTACGCTCAAAAAATCCTGAAATTTCACGAAAGTATTAAACCAAAATGCATCGAATCAGATCACATTTTTTTTTATTCGTGAAATTTGCTTTCTATGCTAGAAGTAATTATAAAAATAATTCATAATAAAGATAGTAGCTAAATTAATATATTAATAGTTATAGTAGCTCAGGATCTGCGAAAACTCTCGTGGACATAAAAAAATGAGCTCGTTCAATTTCAAATACGTGTAGAAAACGGCATTTTTTAATTAAGTGAATTAAGATCCAAAATAGTCAATTATTACTTTAAAATTTTATAATTGTAGCCCTCTGAAAAACAAATCAGGTATTTTATTTTGCGTAGAAGTTTTTGGCCAATTTTGTCAATGAGTGAAATGACGTCACTTATTTGGACCTGCGTGGCAGCTTTAAAGCTTTAATTTTGGACAATTCTGCCAAAGGGTGAAATGACGTCACTTATTTGGACCCGCGTGACAGCTTTAAAGCTTTAATTTCGGACAAATCTGTCAAAGGGTGAAATGACGTCACTTATTTGGACCAGCGAGGCAGCTTTAAAGCTTTAATTTTGGACAATTCTGCCAAACCTGGAATGAAATGATGCCGCTAAATTGGACCATCGTGGCAGCTTAAATTCAATTTCACCGTGACCAGAGTCGAAAGACACAACGACATTATCTTATATTTTAAGACATAGACGTACCGGCAACACATAAATATATATTTGAAACGCAATCGAACGACAGAACAGTCCACTCTGCAACCCACCGTAAGCAATGCTCTTTAAAAAAGTTTAAAATGCACTTAAACCTTCTGTTTATGTTCAGCGAATTTTTACTTAAACGAAATGATCGCATTCTTAATGCGCATGCATTTTGACAACCACAACTCAATATTTCAAGGGCCTTGAAGTGGTCGTTGCCTGAAGCAAGCAGTCTAAAGATTATTTTCAAGCTCCCCACCTGCAACCAAATCATTAAAACGCAATTTTACAGCTTTAAGAAATTAAAAACATATTTGAATGGTTAATCTAAAGATTGATCGTACTAATGAGTGTCGGATTCGAACCGAGAGGCATCGTAAACTGCTGATGAGTGCGGTATTCATGGCGAGAACGATCGCAATGTTGGTAATGAATAAAGTAGTCGAGATGTTTTCCTATTTTAATAACTTGTTAACGGTGGGTGTCGACGTATATTGAGGTCGTAGCTTTTACATTCACTTTTTTACTGTTGACGTATGTGGATGCTGTGATTGTTGGAATCACACGGTGACTGTGGACGTATGTGGATGCTGTGATTGTTGGAATCTCACGATGACTGTGGACGTATGTGGATACCGTGATTGTTAGATTCGCACGGTTACTCTAATGTGTGGAAGCCGGAATTGTTGGAATCACACGGTTACTCTCGACTACCCATTGACCGTGTGCATGCACCGCGGTCACCAAGGCAATGACTGTTAATAGGTAGAGAAATTTAGGTTATTTACGCTAAAACTGTTCAAATTGCGCATTTGAGGCAAAGATTGTTCCGAGTATTGCTCAACAACCCCATGAGAATGATGCTAAATCTCACAAATTCACTTATAAAACCGTGGCAGTTTATTTAACAGACCCACTGAAATCGATTCACCTATGCGACCTCTAGATTTACCAGAAATCGTACATGGCACGTGGTATTTTAATTCGGGATACCTGCAGACACTCGCACATGACACGAAAAATAGTGTCGAAAAGTAATGTCTTTATAGATTGCGACTTCCCATCTTTTTTCTTTTTCTTTTATATTATTATTCTTTCTATTCTTTCTCTATTATACTTTTTTCTATTATTATCTACTTGTAGACGCTTCCCGCCAAAAATGGCGGGTAAATAATACTGAATTCTCCAGATGCCCTCTTAGTCACGGCAAAGCTGACATGGGATAATGTTATTGTCAGTATCAGTGATACGGACTTCCTTCGCTGACAGTCTCGCCATTAGTTTAGGAATTCAGACCAGGGGATTTTGTCCTATCTAAATCCTTACGAGCGTCACAGAGAGACGGACAGACGGACGGACCAAGACGGACCAAGCAAACAGGCATATAAGAAACCTGGGCTATTATTATATAACTAGTATGAACACCCATTAAAATTAACGTGTTTAAATGAATACATTAATAATCGGAAAAAATAATTTTGTTGAACAAATATTTAAAGTTATAAACAGACATGAATTAAATAATTGTTGATTAGGATCAATTTCAAATAAAAGTGCTGCTATAAACTCAGTTATAAACGTTGCATTCGTTTTAGCATATGAATTTGTAAGTTTGAATTTGAAGCGTTATTTTTAACGTTACATTTGTGAATAGAATTTGTCTAATTCGCCCGTTACAAATAAATACATTTGTATTTGTTCATAAAATTTGCAATAAAAAGACCTAATTTAACAGCCCGTAAAATGACATTTTAGCTGATTCGAAAATTTGCATATATTAATGTTTAACTAACTTCCGCGAATATTTTTGTTAAGGATTTTTTCAACACTTATACTAATATACAGTATTCAGTTTACAAATTCATAAACTCTTCAAATTTGTGCCGTTATCCTCGTTCGACCGGGAATAAATTGTATCTGTGCTACCAACTGACTGAATATGAGAAGCAGTGGTTGTTTCAGTATTGCTGTTTATGTAATAACTGAAAAGTTAAATTTGCTCTATGGTATTCCTACAGAAGCAGACACTAAACATGTATATAAATATACGTATAGGCTGACGCAAAAAAAGAAAACCCAATTGACTGTAAGCCAACATTCATCTAGGATTTAAATCATGAATATCAACATTTTTTCTAGAATCTAAGTATTACTAATACCATCAAATTATAAAACACATTATTATTTCGTTAGTTGAGATCATTTTGACCATCCTGAAGTATTAGTGTAATCTTTTCACAGATTTAATTACAGGGCGACAAGAAAGTTCGACTGCATGGGTTAGAAAAAAACTAGAAACGAATCTTTACTCGAACTTACTTTTGTAAATATGATTCACGATCAAAGTTGAGATACAGTATCTCTCCTAGCTGAGTGAAATGTGTTTCTTTGTTTATAAAATATAAATATTTAATACAGACGACATAGGCTAATTATTCCTCTCTGAAAAGTAAACCGTAAGTTTTCGCAAATGTTCAAGAAATGATACAGGGTCGCGTATACTTTCTCCGCGATATGTTCGCTCAATTTTTCACAAGACCGTGAGTCTGTCGTTCGCTCTCGTGATGAGAGTGCAACTAGGACGCTCCTTCGTTACAAGATTTCTAATACAGAGTGTCCCAACAGTAACGAACCCTTGCGTTTATGATTAAATAGGATACCAAATTGTTAGGCGCAGATGCAACTGACCCTTTTAATTTGGATACCATATTTTAGTAGCAAGCATTTCAATTTGGTATCATATTTACACATCAGCGCAGGGGGCAGTTACTTTTGGGACACCCTGCACTACTTTCGACACTAAAGCACCAAGGATCCCTTAATTTTCTAAGCTGCTGTTAGAACCTCAGACACAGCTAATCCTTCAATTTCTATGCGAGCCCCTAGCTTTTCATAACGTAGCAGCATGATTACGTTAGCAATTAGACTGTCTTTTATTGCAACATTCGAAGGGCATGAGGTAAGCCGGAGGCTCACTCAGCCGAGCTGAAGAAGAGCACTCGAACAAATGGGCTTCATTGAACAGAGTGGTACTGGATATTGCCATCGACGTCATTGCTCCGCACTTGATCCCACAACAGGGGCATTTGTGAGGTAATGCAATGTGAACTCTAATCAGATTTGGTTTTCCGTCTGAATTGCTTTTCAATCATTGCCTACGGCGCCGTGATGAAAGTGAACGCGTTCAGGTCAACGAGTTCCATGTGAGTGAATGGAGCGTGTGGCGACGCGTAACTCTGCTGATTTTTGTACGTTCAAATACACGACGTAGGCAGCTGATGGCGAGTTTATGTAAGGTCTCAGGTTAACGCTGTAGCGAATGTTCGATTTCAAGTCAATCTAGAACTAGTCGGATGCTACTGGTAATTTAGAATAAGGCTTAGCGCGTACAATTTCGAATAAGGCTTAGTGTGTGAAATTTAGAATGAGGTTTAGCGCGTGAAATTTAGAGTAAGGTTTAGCGCGTGAAATTTAGAGTAAGGTTTCGCGCGTGAAATTTATAGTAAGGTTTAGCGCGTGAAATTTAAAGTAAGGTTGAGCGCGTGAAATTTAGAGTAAGGTTTAGCGCGTGAAATTTAGAGTAAAGTTTAGCGCGTAAAATTTAGAGTAAGGTTTAGCGCGTGAAATATAGGGTAAGGTTTAGCAGGTACAATCTATCCCTAAACGTCAGTACGGACGCGAAATTTGAGTTGACTTAAATATGTAGTTTTTTCCGAATTTTTGGGAGTAGGAGCTTAAATTATAGTGCATTTATGAGTCAAAATATTCAAATTCTTAGTACCAGCAACGCGTATTAAACTGGAGTGAGCGACATGCTCGACTCAAAACAAAATATGAACCTGTGTACATTACATAATAACTCTAACGCCACATATTACTAAATATATGAATTCCCTAAGCCAACAAATTTTGAAAGATGTATTTGAAAAAGACCCCATTATTCTTATATTATAACTCATCCACGGTCAACACTAATTAGAACACAATGTTACAGTGCACACATAAGTAACACGGTCCTCAGGTCTAGCCCTCCTGAGACAATTTCCGTTTTGTATTCAAGATGGAAAGAACAACGAGCAGAGGCGTAGAGAACTGCCGTGTTCTTCCACTTGAAGTCTCTCCCATGATTAAATTCATCCCCGGTGAAAATCGGTAGATTTACATGGTGCATAACTTCTCAGCATCATCACCGTAGCTTCACCACATATGTGCTTTTGTAGTGAAGTATCCTGTTTCATTGTTTCTCAAGTCATTTCACTAGGGAGGATAAAAACTTCAAAATGATGTACGATTTAAAAGGATGCACTTCAGTTAGTCCGCTTTTCCCTTGCAGTTCTTCCTCGTGAATTGACAAAAAAAAGCTTCCGGATCTTCTCCACCAGTCGAGCTGTCGTTCGATAAAATCTCGCTGCTTCAAACGTGACTTGAATAAATTAGGCAGCGGCCTAAATTTATGACCGTTCAGGCTTAAAAAAAAAAGAATTTTTTGTTAGGATCTGACTGTTTTAAAGACGAGTGGCGCTCTCCATCTTCTATTTACCGCGCTGTAAATGTTTGGGGGTGATGAAACCTTTACGTTTGTTTTTTTTGCGGAGAAAAATAAACAAATGTACGAGTATCATAAGTACACATCGGTAGGAAAACCACAATGCTATGGAAGCGTATAAAATTCATAAGTATTTTCCAGTTCTTTCAGCTGGTTCTCAATTCCAAATTGCTCATGATTTTTTCAAGTCAAACTTTCTCAAAGTGGCCTTTCTAAACTGAAATTGAGTTTTATACAGTCTTTTGATTCACATACTAATATAATTGTTACAGAACACGAAGTCGTTTATACAATTTTTTTGAGCTTACGAACTATTCAGATAATTTTAGAAATAAAGCTAGAACCGTTAGCTGTAAAAAAATAAGTAGTGAACGGTTGAAAGAAAACTGAACATTTCATCATCAACCTTCATTGCCATTCTCCTTACATCTCTTTTTATATACTCTTTCATGAAATTTAAATGCACAGAAAATTAAATTGCGGGAGATATGCTAATGCGAAAAAATAATATGCAAGTGTAAGTTCCGTACGCTTTCAATAAAGTTTCCAGACGATACCCTATTAGTAATTTAACTTTTTCCAGTCCACAAGTAACTATAGTTACAAATGTTCATAGTAATTGTCCAAGAAATCTTTGTCTGTATTTTCAATTTACATAATTCTTGTGGTAAAGAAGTGCTAAATTGTTGAAAATTGTAGGTTATCGTGCTCACTGTGAAGAATATCAGAGGGCGTGGCTTGGGGCACGTATGCAGACGATGCTAATGCGTGCGCGTGAATTTTTTCCTGCGTGCTAAAACTGTCAGTCACCAGTACACCTCCAGTGATTGGTGAAGTGCGAGTGAACGCCCTTCGATATGAGTTTTTGACGAAATAACAGACTATCTTGCACAACGCTACTTGCTGACGAAACAATCTTGCACGACGCTACTTTGTTGACGAAATAACAGACAATCTTGCACAACGCTACTTGTTGACGAAATAACAGACAATCTTGCTCAACGCTACTTGCTGACGAAATAACAAACAATCTTGCACAACGCTACTTGCTGACGAAATAACAGACAATCTTGCACAACGCTATTTTGTTGACGAAATAACAGACAATGTTGCACAACGCTACTTGCTGACGAAATAACAGACAATCTTGCACAACGCTATTTTGTTGACGAAATAACCGACAATTTAAAATAAACAGAGATTCTAAGATTTAAAAGTCTGAATAGAATTTTACGCTACATAAAATTTCAAGCTATTTATGTTTACTGCTGTTTTACGCTGAAAGGCTCAATCTCAAATGGCTGAATAAGATCGGCTTGTTAAAATATTTAATTTCGATAACATCTACCTTGATGTTCGGCAACCCTACAACCTAAGATACGGGTAGTCATATCCATATACTCAGATGCAAAATGTGCACAACTGTATTTGTATATTAGGGATGCCTGCATCTCAGTATAGAAAGTCTATCTTTGAACCTAAAATACGATGCAACTTCATGACTAATGACTAATATGATTCTGAGTTTGACACCACCGAAAAAACGTGCCCAACAATTCCAAAATTTGTTTTTTCATTTCTTTTGACTGAGGACCAAAGTAAGGAAAATACAGATAGCGCAACCTCGTGCATTCAGTTATCGGCTGAGAGCTGAGATTGTTTGTATATTTTTTCCTTAAAAACTCCTTAATATGCAAGTACACAAAAAATTGAATAATTAAGCTTTGTATAAAAAATTTGCGCGTACAAAATGTAATAATTAATCTTATCGTGGAAGAACCACGTGGCACGAGCTGCATACATTAAAGAGAGAAGAGCTCCGCGCATCTTGAATTACCTGAATACCAGGCACCGAAACATTATATTTACATTAGATAGCGAAGTGGACAGCAAGCTTTCATTTCCAGATTGTCGTGCGCACGAGTGTAACTCGTTCTTGTGCAACTCGTTCTTAAACGAGTGAAACATTCTTTCAGAAACGCAGAGCACTCAAATTTGTGAAGCACTCAAATACAACAAATTTGAGTGCTCTGTATTTCCGAAAGAATGTTTCACTAGTTTATGAACGAATTTTAATAGTCTTTCATTGGTTGGTTTTAAGCTCAGTTATATCAATGTTTTATTGTACCGTGTTTGTAATGTACGATGAGCAAATGTTCTAAACGTCCTAGTTTTTACTTCATGCAAATACATTTTACGACAGCAATGGCTTATGCAGTTTTTTTAGTTCTTTATTTTTTACTGAAAATTAGAAAATTCCCGAATGGATTGCTAAAAATGTACTTTTCTCTCGTAATATTACGTACGAACAACCTGAGTAAAAAAGGCTCCATGGTTTCCGGGGATTTATGCTTTTGATTTTCAGACTTGACGATCAGTGTCATGTAGTTCTCCAATAAATGAATCCATCTTCATTTTCCCCTTATAACACAATAGTAATGGAGCGCGTACTATTATTACTAATTAGGACTTTCCGAGCCCGTGCCGTTATGGGGCTATGATGTTTTATGAGGCCGCCGTCTCACCCACCCTGATGGAAAAGTCAGGGAACGAAGAAGCTTCTTCTCTTGAATCCAATTTCCTTTTCTTTTGAGACCTGAATCTTCTGTGTCTCGTGTACAGTGCGTTATTGGGTAATAATGTACTGTTGGAATTGACAAAAAAAAGGTCCATTTGGATGTGGAAACGAAATGTGCGTTCAAAACTAACTCGTTGGAGATGAAGATTCCTTGTTTTTCACTCCCGGTTTCAGCCTCACCAGCGTGCTCATTTACGCTCTAAGCCAAGCTTAAACTTCCCAAAAGACTGACTACTTTTTAATAATGTAGTTATGAATAAATTAGAAGCCGTTGGGCAGTCGTCTCTGCATAGTTTATCAATCACGGCGTTGTTTAAAATGTCTTAGATTTATTCGTTTGATGTATCACGGTCGACAGGTTGAAAAAGCGTCTTCATTCGATAAATTTCTCTTTCTTCGAGATTTGCACCGTCAGTCCATTTTTAATACTTTCACATAAATTTTAAGACGTTGGGTAGTTTAAAAAGAACTCTAAATGAACCATAACTTTTCCTCAGAATTGAGCACCAGGTTGGGTATTTCAGCGCCGGTTGAATGAAAGTTGTCAACAAACCGTCACAAGCGACATGAAAAGAACTGTCGATCAGATCACAGAGATCAGGCCTGGCGGAGCACCATCCATCTTGGAGCCTGTCAGAAACGTAAAATTCAGCCTTGATGGCCTCGCCTGATATCCGACCGATGTCTTGGTCCATCAATCACCCGTATTCCTTAGGCTAATAAAATCCATCCAAATTTTACTAGTTCACTATGATTGATCAGGCTGCGCACACATATCTGGTAATTATTGCTCTCACTAATGACGTCATTTGAATTTCTAACGATGCTTTTGAAACACTGCGACTTCATCCTGGAGTGGCTGTCAATTCTCCACTCGTAGTATATTTTTTTCACAATTGCTGGGGCACACCAATTGAAGGGAAGAGTAGAGGAATTGAGTGTTGTGATAGGTAAAGTTTTCGTTAAATAGTTATAATTTTTGATTGTTAGTAAATATCAGTTTTCTAAAAAAGTCGTTTTTGCTGTGCGGTAAAAGTCATTTTGCTCACAAACAAATCTTGAAATGCTTAATCTCTAAATCACATTCACATCTCAAAATTACCAATCTCGAAATCACGAATAAATCTCAGTATTATCAGTCTCGAAATCCCATATAAATATCGAAATTATCAATCTCAAATCAGAAAGTAATTTTCTAAGTTATCATTCTTGAAATCCTAAATAAATCTCGAAATTAGCAGCGTAGTCTTTGTATTAATGACTCACTGTTAATGTACTAGTCCCTCAGCAATGTGTGTCGTTTCTAAGATTAGTGTGAACCACAGAACTATGCACAGAGTGGCGCAAAAGTCACTTCACCATTTTGAACATTTATTAAACGACCTTCAGCTGTTAAATAGGTAACATATGAAGTGGAAGTGAAATCTTGAAGATTTATTATTTATATGTGCTCAGACTTGACATCCTTAAAATGTTCTCCATTGTTTTTTTAACACAAGAGTATTCTACGTACAGTATTTTCATGTCATTTTCCAAAATATTGGGAGTCATTCTGTTGATTTCTTCGTTGAAGTTTTTATTAAGTATATTGATCAGAGCCTTTCCTTTAGAGGAAAATTTACTGATTCCCTACGAAAAAATCTGCGGAGGTTAAATCAGGAGATCGTGGTGCCGCGGTTGCCAGGAAACGTCACCAAAATATGAAATTAAACGATCATAAAAAGCAGCTTTTAGGGCCCCCGATGTTTCTCTTGCTGTGTGTGGTGTCGCCCCATCTTGTTGGAGCCTCAAATTCTGTTAGGATGCGCTGCAATGATCTCCGGAAAATTCCTAGTTGTCTGAAACGTTGCCTAGTCGACACTATTAAATCTCTGCTGCTAAATTCAATAAAACATGCTAAATTACGCATGCATTTCACATCGATTTCGGTCTGCCAACGCATTCTTTGTCTGCTGTTGAACAGAAGTCTCTGAATCTTTAAATAATTTCGATAATGCAATGTTTAGAAGGTCTTTGTTGATTAAATGTTCATACGAAATCCCTCTGTACTGCAACTAACGATCAATTGCAAAAGGAATAACTTTCCACTGTCTTCGCTCGTTGGTCCTTGCGGAATTTCGGAAATTGTGGAACATGGTAACAGTGTAAATTTCGATTACAAATATGGCTCAGACCTGTATCATCAATAGAGAATGAACTTCAAGGTTTTCTCTTTCATTTCGTATGTAGCGGATTGTTACAGCTGTACCAGTTGTCGTGTTTTATATGCTCAAATGGTGAAGTGATTTCAGCGTCACCGTGTAGAAGCAGAATAGAAAGTTAGTTTTCTATCTGACTGCCCGTGTATCTTCATTATTCATCAATTTGACATTTACCAGAAAAATCTTGCGTTTTGTGCCTGCGTTTTAAATTTTCAATCTGAAAACTTGAAGGATTTTAGCCGACACTATCTATGTCTTAGTTCGATAAATTTGCTTTAGATTTTGCAAACGCTAATACCAAAGCTTTTTAATCTCCAGGAGATCATCCAGCTAACACCAAGTTTTGCCTGCCTCCTCACTGTAAAGGCAAACTGAGGCAGTAGATTCATGTGATTCTCTCCGTAAAGTCAGATTCAAGAGCAGCATCAAATTAGCAAATCCATCCTGGGCTGCAAAATTTTTGGCAGACCATCGGAAGTTCCAGCTCAAGCTGATGCGAAAAAATCTAAAAATATCATCAAAAACTCATTGCTCGGGAGACTGTAGCTGTTAATAATTTCAGCCATGATTGAAGGGCTTTGATGTTGCACAACTGGTTACTGGTGTCGTGAAAGAAATAATCTAGGGACTCGTATTCCAACCTTATCGAATTATCCCCTGTAATCATGCGGTACATTCACACGGTTTGTGAAATAGACAGTGATCGTGTGAATAGACAGTGATCGTGTGAATAGACAGTGATTGTATGAATAGACAGTGATCGTGTGAATAGACAGCGATTGTGTGAATAGACAGTGATTGTGTGAGTAGACAGTGATCGTGTGAATAGACAGTGATTGTGTGAGTAGACAGTGATCGTGTATATACAACAACCACGGTGACGAGAATTCGAGGGGTATTTTTGTTATAGGGTTAAATGAGCTTTCATTCAGCATTGAATAATGCGTAGAAAAATGTCGAGTTATTATCTCATTCCCCTGAAATTCATGTAAATTAAGAGGATTATGTCCGCGTCACATTAATTTTCAATTTACCTAAAATATTAGGTACACATATTTCTAACAATTGAATTAAATTTGTGTAGCAATACCATAATCTATGCCAGATTTCAGACCGCTCCCGAGCAACATTGTAAATTTTGACATGCCTATTTATTTCCATGTCTTATGTCCTGAATACTGCAGAGCATCTAAAGTGAGGCATAAAAATTATGAAATTGAATACAGCAATTTTTCTTTTAATCAAGCGAATGATGTCACCCGTAAGATTTCGGATCAATTATTCAATCATTATGTTCTTCTACGTCCATAACTATATTATTTCAATACTTGACGTAAAAAGTAAAGTTATGTTGAGAATCTCATTATTCCAAGTGGATGAGCCAAAAACACATGACATAAAAACGAATTAACACATGTTGAAGGAAGAAATCGTGCGCACAGGCCCCCCCAAACATTGTTTAGGATCAGAAATTCATTTTGAATTACTTTAAGTTTCTGTACGAATTTTGTTCTTTTCACCAGTATTTCACGTAGTAGTTTTGTCATGCCTGCCGTAACGAGCATGCAGTCTCGCTTGTGAGTCAGAATTGCTTGCAAGATTGTAACAGTTGCTTCAGAGTGTCACTCTTTAAATATAACAGCAACCTAAATACCGTCGTATAACGGGCGTGTTAGCAAAGTTCAAGTCACTGACATAAACATTTGGTCAGTAATCTAATAATTGTGCATCTTCCTTTGAATATTTCGCTACTTTTCGATAGAATGGATACTTTTTTCATGAGGGTCTATCACCGTCAAACGTAAACATAATTCTGATCTTTTTCTTGTGACTTATTCTCGTTTCGAGAACTCGTTTTTTTTCTGCGACTCATTTCCCGTGTTTTCAGCTACGAATTTTTCATCCTCAGCCGTATTAAGTCCTCTACGTCAGAACCATTCGGTATCTCGTCTCCGCCGACTCCGCAGCGGACCTGCGTCAGCGATTCCGAGACACAAAGACGAAGCGAAATGTTTGGCGAATGTATATCAACCGGCAATTTCATCTCGATGGAAACGGGATTCTGGCATTTCCAGTCGTCGTCCAAAAATTGAAAGGTTTACTCACTATCCACACAATTGATAATCGTAGGCAGGTTCGTAGAAGTTAGGTTCAAGCTCGAGATCTTTCAAAAACTACGGTCGACGACATGTTGGGATTAATTAGCTCTCTCTTGTTGAAGCTCTAATTAAATTTTAATAAACCATGTAATGCAGTATTCCTGTGGCAATTTACACGTACGTTGTAAGTGCAAAATTAGATTCTTCTCAATTACGCTGTTGTTGAACTTTTGTGGCAACGAAATATTCCTTTGCATTAATTTTACACTCTATCTTTGCTTTTTACAGCTTGATTTAGAGGAAAGTTGCGTGAGGAGTGAGCGACTCAGTTTTTATAGAATTTTTCCTTCTGCAAAAAATACGGGATTCTAACGTGCTTATTATCAGGTAAGATTCGTTTACCATTATTAATCGGCTCTTAAAGCTTCTTTTTAAACTTCGCAGATAGAAAGTTTAGTGTACTTTCATACGTATTCTTGAATGAATTAAACGGTTCGGATATTATCCGGAAATTCCCAAGTGATACTTGGTTGATCTCGATGTCTGAATCCCTATACTTACTTTCATGTGTCTTGTCTGATTTTGGGCATCATCACGCAATAAGTGATACTGCTTGAAACCGATGACTACAACCTTCTAAAACTGATGACTATAACATTTGCGAAAAATCTCTTTAACTAAATTGTTGATTGACCTGCTATTTACAACAATGGACGAAAATTTATCCCGTGCGCGGACTATAAGATTGAAATTATGACAAACAAAGAAAGCTGAATTAACTAGTGAGTGTCAGCTAGACCCATATGTCCCAAAAGTGTGAAAAGGTGCAAAACTAAATGAAAGCTTTATCAGATGTTCAAATTAATATATAATCAGATGCTCTGATTAATATAATCAGATGTTCAAATAGGCACGTGGTTTTTTTAAAGTTGAACATCGCATAAGCACGCACAGTGCGCACTTTTTGTAAAGTGTTAGCAATAGCACGAATATCGAGAGGAGATCAGCCAGGAGAGTATTTCAAAGCTGTAGCACTTGAGGCCGACTGGGTTCGATCTGAAAAAAAAGTCAGATTCCGTGCAACGCCGACGACTGATCTCATTAGTATGTAAATGAGCGGCTTTAAAGTTTAATTGCAGCATCCCCTCGGCTTTTATTATGACAGCCATTGCTCGTTAGGGAGAGCGACGCCTGCAGCTTCAAATTTAAAAACTGGCCATGAGAGCCCGTGTCTAACGAAATTACACCGCCGTGAATTCAGCAAGAGTGATTGCGAAAAGATTTTATTTGGAGATCACGATGACAATAGTAGTCATATCTTGTGAAATGGTCGCTGCTTGCGGCATGAGAGGCGGGAAATCATCGAGTTCGTGCAGGAATGGACGCAACTACCCGCTAGTACGGACGAATATAACTCAAGCGACTGGCGTTTAATTTCATTCATCCAAATACCAGGAACATTTTAACACTTTGCATCCGATGTGGGTCATATATGGTACACGCGATCATCTAACCTACCCTAATTTAATCGAGACACTCTTATGTATGAATACAAATTTCCAAGTTTTCGTCAAATTTGTGTTTTTACATCGAATAAGCTAGTTCTGATTAGAAAGAAGATTAATAGGGTAACCAAATTCCTGTAAACAAAATCAATTTAATTTGTACATTAACAACGGAGATATTCGTCAACATGAAATTTGTCCTGTATGGAGAATCGCAGTCAAAACGCTAATTCATTGGAATTAGAATTTCCGTAGGAACATAAATCACTTCGTGACAGGTCCACAATTTTATTTTCACGAAATACTTGAAATGTATATAACTTGTGTTTTGGTATGTATGTTAAATTTGCTTAATAATATCATTCATGTTGTTTCCCATAAACAATCCATTTACACCATAACTAGACCGTTTTTGCAGTCCGAAGTGAATCTGCAGCGCAGCAACTTTTGGCTAAGGTTGACAAAGTTCATCGCTTCGTATGCAGCATGAAAAACAGCAATAAATTGTTACCAGCATCGAGTTACTCCCCCGTTTAGGCAATATCAAATGGAGAGTTGACCCTTTACCCGCACTGGCAACACAGACTACGCAACAATTTCAAAGGTGTCTGGAGCTCAGGAGTTCCTTCAGAAAATACACGTCTGGATCCCTGATCCAATTCGGTATGTCCGATCGAGGGAAAGCTAATTTCGACCGAATGAAAGAAAGTACTGAGAACTCGCTCTAATAATTGAAATTCCGAGGATCAATACCAGTGGACCAGATTAGACGGTAGCGGACAATCAGCCGGTGACAAACTGGAATAGAGGCAATGAAGGCGTCATTATCTAGCAAGTTTACGCGACAGCCTCGGGTATTCTCGTTGTTTTGCCGACGTTGGTCTTCCGATGTTTGACCTCACGTTAGGGAAGAGGTGATCTTACTTTCTGCAGGAGTGTTACGGAGCTCGGATGTTCCATAGCAATGCTTTTTACAAAATTCTCTGAGTTCTTACGAGTTACCTAGTTCTTGTTTTGTAGGATCAGTCAGTGGGGAAAACAACACATACATGACAGATTTGCTTGCAGTCATTGAACTGAGGTTTTTATTTTCTATGAACGCAGAACAAAGTAGGCACCATACTCCAAAATAGTTTATAGACAAAGCATGGTACTAAAAAAAACACTTTACGAATGCGAGGAAAATTTTTTCATCATAAATTGAATGGTGATAATAAGTTGTCAAAAAAACACACAAAATTCGTCCTGTGCTTAAATCAGTCAAAGCTAGTACGGTACTCCAAAGACATGGGCAGTGCGGCACTGAACTTGGGCAGAAACCAAAAAATGAGACCTGACTCCATTCTGCTGTCATATTCTAATCTAAATCCAGTAATGAGGATCTTTAAATTGTGATTTCCTGGGATATTTCAATATAAAAAATCTACTTAGGCAGTTGCGATTGTTTCGCTAATTGTAAAAAGTTGTAAATTGTTCTTCGCAAATAATCATACAACGATTCGAAAGTTTCGAAAACAATATTCTCGAAAAAAATACCCATGAAAAAACATAATAGAAAAATATTTTTCCATACATATCAAATAAGGCATTCTCTGCACCCCCAGAATTTTTTTTTATTTCTGCCACAAGGTCATTTCGGAACCGCAGGTTTATTTGACAGCAGACTGGCGTGGATGAGGGCGACGGGACAAGCTTTTGAGTTTAATATCAAGTCAGCATTTATGTGTGTATATATATATATATATATGTGCGTTTTTCCATAGAATGCCTACGTGTATTTCCATAATATTCTAAGAAAATTTCCTTATTCTAGAGATTTCGGAATCTGTTGTAACAGTTGATTTTTTTACAGATGTGAAGATATACGACTTGATTTCAGTCACCGTGTTGATTAGTTATCTCATCGTTAATTCTGGATTTACTCTTCACTTTATTTAATAAGTTATTACCAGACGGATCTTAGAAAATTGCTTTCATTTCAGTTTGATTGGATTCTAATTTGCACGAGCTCGGGCAATGTATTATGGCTTTGAATAAAAAGAAGTCGCACTGAATGCAGAATAAAATTTAACGTTTTTTCAGATAACGATGGAAAGTGGAAGCCTTGACGGCTGATTTATTTTTAATTTTAAGATTAGAATTTTGGTAATTAAATTTGTGTAAAAACTCGATTTTTTTCAATGCGAACCTAAACATCTCCAACGCCATTCTGTTAAAAAACTGGAACGCTGAAAAAAGCTACAATAGGCTATTGTAAGTGTAGAGACAACTCTAAAACGTCTCTTTCGACGCAAGCACCATGAAAATAGTTCTCAGTATACGAATAACTTTACCTTTCTCCAGTTTACATATAATCACCCTAACCATCAGAAGAGTGGCTTGTTTTCAAAATTTGTCTTACGTGAATAATTTAATTACTAGTACTTTTCCTTGAGAGTTGACACTGACTGCTCTGAGCGGCTATACGCAAGCCCGTGCCTGGCTCATACACATGAACGAATCGTTTCAATTCGCATTCAATAACCTGACAGACGTGACCAAGCGGAGGGAAGACTCGAAACTCCACACAGAGCTCCAAATAACAGCTCAATTTTTAGCTTGCTACGAAAGCTGCAAGCGATTCTGATTCGGAATTGAAAGTTCGCTCAATCATAGCTGGTCATGCATAATCCACGAAGCTAAGATTCAAGTGAAGCATCCATTACCAAGCAATTGATCAGCTTCATTTACAAGTCTGAGCGAGACAAACACTCAGCTCTACATCAAAGGCTTGAAAATCTCGCTACGAAAGGGTTCTCGGAAGAAACGATGACAATTTTTCCGTCGAGTATCGTAGAAATTTGTCTAGAGCCCGAATTTATAAAACTTTCTCGGTGTAGCTGAGTACTACATTTACCCAGGGTTTCCCAGTTGGTGCTACAACACTGATAGCTTGGTTTTCTGTTGAGTTTCATGTTTTTTCAAGAAGTTTGAGACTTGTGAACAAATTTTCTACTCTTTTACGTATGTCTTCAGAACTTAAATCTGAAGTCGCGAAGTCTTAGGGATCATTGGATAGTGAAGGTCAGAGCATCGTAGGAGGGCGCTAAAACAATGAGGCTCGACGTTGTCGTAAGTTTGATGTAAACAAAACAACGCTGCTAAGGCTGCCAAATACACGTAAAGTTTCAATTTCCTATTGACAGCCATTATTAGTATACAGCAATCCTGACAGACCAGTACTGTAACAGATTTTTGACCGAAGCTCCATGATATCTCATGAGCGTTACCCATATTTTGTCACACTGACGTCGTGTCTCAGAACCATGGTAGACAATGCGACACTTCGAGCTGCCCTCAAAAATAGGTTCATGGATTTCCGACGGTCCGCTGTATCGGCTCCGAGTCACTGTCACTGAGCCTTTATCGTCAAATTGAAAACTTTCCAAATCCATTGTCTTTTTTGAGAGACATCAGGAAGACCAGCCTTTGTTCTTTAGCTTGAAATTTTATGTCCAATTTGCAGACGAAAATGAGCGAACAGTTACAGATTTTGTACAGCGTGAATATCCCTTTTAAGAAATTTTGCTATCAGGCGTAAAATGGTTGAATCATCGAGGTGCCCACCCGTACATTGGAAATCTCGGACGCCTCAGAAACGGACAGGCAGACCGAGACTGCAAACAACCTGAGCTCTCCTCGAATTGAAATGAAACTGGAATTGAGGAAGTGGCGAACGACCAGCTCCTCAAAAATTTTATTTGTTTCAGCTTCACTGGGAAGAGACCGGTGACCGACTGTGTTAATCTCCAATATCTTCAAGAAGCAAGCGAATCTTTTCTGAGATACCATTTGCTTGAATAACTGATTCGTTTTCAAATATTTAGTGAAGAAGTTAGTGAAGAAGAAATAATATTGCATGGTTGTCCACTTTCAATTCGTACAATTTTTGAAATTTTTTATCCCAAGTATAATATTCTGGCTTCTCCGTTGGAAGTTCAAATAGAGGAATTACCAAAAGTTTTTCCTGACTTAATTTGATTTTAAAAAAACAAACTAATTCCAAGTTGTGTCATGTCCTCTACCAAAAGAAAATTGCTAAGAGGAAATGTGACTGTAAGCGGCCTAGACTGCAATCTATCCTGTCGGTAAGACCAGCTCTTTATTAAAAAATGAGACTGCAAGCAGTGTAGGCTGCCATCTATCCTGTCGGTAAGACCAGCTCTTTATTAAGAAATGAGACTGCGAGCAGTGTAGGCTGCCATCTATCCTGTCGGTAAGACCAGCTCTTTATTAAGAAATGAGACTGCGAGCAGTGTAGGCTGCCATCTATCCTGTCGGTAAGACCAGCTCTTTATTAAGAAATGAGACTGCGAGCAGTGTAGGCTGCCATCTATCCTGTCGGTAAGACCAGCTCTTTATTAAGAAATGAGACTGCGAGCAGTGTAGGCTGCCATCTATCCTGTCGGTAAGACCAGCTCTTTATTAAGAAATGAGACTGCGAGCAGTGTAGGCTGCCATCTATCCTGTCGGTAAGACCAGCTCTTTATTAAGAAATGAGACTGCGAGCAGTGTAGGCTGCCATCTATCCTGTCGGTAAGACCAGCTCTTTATTAAGAAATGAGACTGCGAGCAGTGTAGGCTGCCATCTATCCTGTCGGTAAGACCAGCTCTTTATTAAGAAATGAGACTGTGGGCGGTCTAAGCTGCCATCTACGAGTGTCTTGTCGGTTTGACCAGCTGTGCATAAAGAAATGCACGTGTTTGTACAGTGCGTTCTGCTTCATTATGGGTATGCGTGCTTCATCGAATGAAACTTTTAAATAGTTTTGTATTTTCAAGTTTTGTATATAACATCTTCATTTTACTTTTGTATCAAATAAAGTACAATTTACTCTAACGATACAGTACCGCGTAGTGCTTCGTCCTCGATAAATTTTGCTAATTTAAAAAAAAAACTAGTCGTTAGAAGGTCATTTCCATTAGATATAGAATTTGAAGAAAATATATTGCTAAGTTGCTGAAATAAATACAATTCCGTAAATGATGTGCGTAAAATTTCTATGGAGCCCAAAATCGAAATTAAGAAATATGTTAGTTTTATGTGACATCCATACATCAAGCGAAAGTTATCTGAGAACAACAATGTAAAAATATTTTGTAATCGATAAAACGTCTGTTGCCACTACTTTTTGTTGCCATTTTTCTTTTTTGGTATTATTGTCATCAAATGGGCCTAAAAATGTAAGCTATAAATTAATCAGTTAAAGAGCTGTTTTTTTATAATTTCATTAAACCATAACCACACCGAATCATAGCAACTGCTGAATGCCCTTTGTATATTTATATGTAAGTATGAATACTAGTAAATAAGAAAGAAGACCATTTCATAAACTACTCTTGATATCAATGATCGTTTTTGTCGACATCAGGATAAAAAAATTATACGCCTTACTTTTGTTTCATTCCCCTTAGATAAGCGCACCTCAATGTCATTACGTTCGTAAAAGCATTCCTCAATATTATAAGAAAAAGCTACGCGTACGTAAAGCCACTATTGAAAGTGAACTAAAATATTTCGTGAGCTTGCGAATGACACTATGATACATGTAATCCCCATTAGGAAAACCGTAAGTAGGAAATGATTCACTAAGCCCCCAGGTGAAGTTTCTGAAGCTTCTGATTATTTTATCAGAGTCTGCTGAATTTCAACATCAACGTTTCATGTGTTGTCTAACTCTGGAGTTCAACTCAACATGATGCTTTATTGACAGAACGACGCATTACTCAACGGAGATTATAATTTTGCTTAAGCAGTGCAGCTGATAACCGAATTTCCATGGGAACTGTTTGTTTACGAAGAACAAACATGTGCCCGGTTAAAATTTTGGCCGATATCGCGGGTGATCGCAGCCTTAAGGCCGCATCAGTGCAGATCGCAGTCGTAATTCTAGGGGAGGCCGAGCGCTCCCTGTGGCTGCTCAGGATAACGTAAATTTACGGCGTACAAAACACACTCGGCCGCCGTCGTTCATAGAGGCACGAGCAGAGCAGAAGTTGCCCAAATGACAAGCGCTCTTTTTAAGTGGGTAGTTAAAATGCGTGGACAGATGAAATGCATCGACAAATGAAAACATGGACAGATGAATGCATAGACATATGAATACATGGACAGAGCCGAACAAGTGAGGGGCGCTTTCCACTATTTTCAAGAAATTCATTTCCCAATCGAAATGATTTGAAGGTTTGCGATTATCAATTTTTTGATAGCTTAGTCCTCTACAATTGAGCAAAGTAACCATTTAGAGGTTCAAATATTCTGTAAAAATGTTAATAAGCTATTGTTGTTGTTTTGAAACAAAAGCTTTGAAACTAATTGTGGAACAAAAAATAAGTTATAGACTCATTCAAGACTGATGCGATTTTCGAAGCGGGCTTAGTTGAGCAAATTTTCAGCATTATACATATCAAAACCCGAGTTCCAACGACGCTTAAAAGTGAGAGTAAGCCCACTCGAAATGATGCAATATTCTGTATCACTGTTGTTCTTACTGCCTTCTCTGTCATTGTCTCGTTGATTAGAAATGTGTACCCGAGAATCAGTTCCGTTGAATTTCCTTTCATAAAATCCTGCCAGTGCCTAAGGAAATGGTTGCACGATCAGAAAATACACAAATTTGGCGTAATATTACGTAGTATACAGTAAACAAAGGGATTGCATTCTGGGCAATAGGAAACCTGCTGCTGATGTCGCACGTTACTTGCCAACTGCTGCATCAGCTGCAGCAGCTCCCTGATGAACCCAGTGGAATGTCCCTAAATTATGTTTATGGTTTCCTTCGACCACAGCCTCCAAACAGGACTTCCCTACAGTAGCGAGTAGCTACAAGTATCCGTAAGAATTGCGTCCGGAGGGGTAAGCTGAATGTTCTAGAACCACTTCATGAATTTCTAGGATGCATTTGAGTGTCTGATATCAGAGAGAGACTGCTGTTTTTCTGTTCGTGAACCACGGTGTAAGACGATGATTGTTGCAGTTTCCGTTCGCTGCCTCGTCTTCCACTGTGAAAGAAAGAAAGAAAAATAGTGTATTCCAAAGTTGGTCACAAACAAAGTATATACCTTTTAGTTTTTCAGTTAGTAAAATTACAGCCTTAGCGATACCAAAACATTAGAATGTTTAAGCCTCGCTCCAAAAGTTTCCATTGAATATGAGTGGTTTCATTAACAGGCAATTGTAATAACTTAAGTACTGAAATCGGCATTTATCATTAATATTCTTTTTAACTATAATGTTCTAACTTATATTCATTTCTTTCCTTCTCATCATGTCAGGAAGAGGGAAATGTTTTATAACATAACTCAACGGAAAAGAATGCTTTAAAACTCTAAGGTGTCTAACTTCTTCAGAGCACTCCGCAGGCTGAGCTGAATTAGGTCTAATAAGCTCCATGGAAATAAAGTTAGTCACCTGCTACTGATATGGTGTAGGACCTCCACGTACACGAATGATTGCCACAGTTCTGAGCGGCGTCGAGTTTACCGGTGTCCTGCTGTATACCTAGTCGTTCTTAAACCAGTCTTCCATCAACTGTTCTAGTTGCGCAGCCGCAGTACGTGGACGATCTTCTTGACATCTAACTTATCGTTCTAGGTGGTCCAGCGAATTATCTATTGGGCTCATGTCTGGGGATTTAGCTGGCCAATCAAAATGCTTGCCATATCCTGAGCAACTATCGTGCCAATTAATGACAATTTTAGCCTGATGCATCCGGCAGTTCCCGTCCTCGAACGGACCTCTAAAAACAATAGGTGACTAATTTTTTGTCCGGAGAACTTATTTGAACATTGTGGATGCATTACAAGTCCTATTGATTCTATAACCTCCTACAGATGTCTCAAAAGTCATAAAGGTAACATGATATTATCATTCACGTTTATAATAAATATATATTTACTTACGAAAGAAATTATTTGGTAGTAAGGCTACAATTACTTTTGTAAGAAAAACTCGTTGTAGCCTCACGTATACGAGGTATAAGGCTTCGTTCAACTTTGCACTGAATACTATAGCCGCAGCCTTACCATTGAGTACTCTAGGACGATTGAGTTCTACGACGGTGAATGGTTCATTAAACTTTACCACCTAAATTGCACTGTCATGCAGATAGCGTCGGACACTTATTTCAATTCGAACTCGGGAAATCGAAACTCCTCCTTCACTTACACCCAGAATAGCGGGCTACAATAATCGCTATTGTTGTAGCGGGCCATGAATAGCTTTACTATGATATCTTCGCGCAGTTTCAGACTCTCTCGCTATACGCTAATTTTTGTTCGTTTGTTTAGTGCTACTGTGCCTCAATGCAAGCTTGAATGAAAACGTGAATGTGCTCACTGGAATAGATGCTGTACGCGTCGCATTCGTTGCAACGTTTTGGAAGATGAACTTGAATCTTTTAAGGTATGAGTAATGTTTAAGTAACTTAGATATTAAATTTAAATGTGACTCACGAATCAATTAGACTAGGGCTAATTAGACTCAGCAAGAAGACAAAATCAGAGAGTGGAATATAAGAAGTAATTCATGTGTTAAATTTGCTGCATTGCATTCTTACTGTGGGTCTTTGAGAACACTTGAAGATTTATAGCGAGGTATTTGAATATATATATGACTACAGTGTTATTAATTGATTGATCTCACGATGATAGACGACGTGTACAATTGTACATGGAATTAATGTAAATGAGCCTCCATTATGACAGAATTGGATACAAAAAATACGAAATGAATTTCAATGAATTTTTACGGAATTGAACATGACTATGGTTTAAATTAATCTCTCCAGCTAATTCACCTGTTGAATTGGAATAAAAGTCAACTATGGTTGTAAAGCATGAAACAATAAGTAAATTTCATTAACTGTTTTTTGTGTAGCGTGAATTTGTACGTCTTTGTGAACTAACTACTGATTGAATATATTTTAGATTTTTTTAGCATATTTTTGTTGATTGCAGTATCTCTAGCTTCTCTATGACACTTCTTTCAATCCCATACAAAACTATCAAAGTCTCCAATACAGGAGAGAATAAGGCATTTCGCGCACGAAAGGCTGGAGAAAAAAAGCGACTTTAAAGTGGCGACATGGGACGAACACTAAAACCTCACAGGCATCATGGGCACCGCTTTTTCCTCGATTCACAGTATATATAAAAATTTGAACATTCAGCCGTCTCGAGGAATACATCGTAGTATTCATGCCACGTGGCGATCACGGAAATTCAATATAATTGTGAAAACCGGAGTTTGTTTCTCGATGACGTTTCCCAATAAAAGAGCTCTATTGGTAATTATTTTTTTGTGGGGGAAATTAAATATGTCGACTTATGGAACGGAAAATTACTCGTATGCAAAATATTATGCTTCAACAACTTGGCCAAAGGCAATCGGAGGTCTAACCGATTCATTTGCTCTTCCGTGTAGAATCCTAGTCGCACTGTGAAGGCATTACAGATTACATACGTTGACAAAACTTACAGCAAAATGAAATATATTATACACCTGTGGACTCAATACACCACCTGTGGACCGACTGCGAGACGCTTTCTAGACACCCTTCCTTCATTGCTGCAGACCTGATTCGATTTGCCCGAAAGCTAATCTTGTGAACTTCTCTTTCGATGAGTATGGGTCTGCTGCTGCCACAACGCAACAGAGGCAAATCAGTGTGTGCAATGAGTCTGGGTCTGCTGCTGCCACATTGAAACAAAGGGAAATCAACGAACGGGTTAGGGTCTTGGTGATCAGATGAGATGCAAGACTGCCATTTAAAAACGGCAAACGTTAGTCCCTTCACACAAATGTTACGTTGGTGCCTGGAAATGATTTGAATCAACTTCGGGTGCATTTTTGACCAGCAGTGTTCGTATCAGATTTAAAGCGACTGCTGCAGCTGACTCTAAATGTAACCGCAATCTCGTAAAATAACATTACGAAAGTATAATGTGACCTATTGGAACACTTGTTAGGAATTGAAAGGCAGTGCGTTTCGATCATTTATCTTCCAACGGGCAATAAGTATGAAATTATGTGATGCGGATTCAAATTTTGTACTAATTGAAATGTACTAATTCAAAGCTGTCTCATTTGGGAGAACATTGATAAAGAAATGTAGGAGTTGCTCTAGTAAAACTAGCTAATGCTTCTAACATTTCATCAATGTCACCTATTCATTGCTCTCAACATTACCATCTGCTATGTACGTCTCACTTCTGTGAAGAATCCGCTCTTCATTCAATGCTTTTGTACAATATTCCCCACCGTAATTACTCTACTTCACGTAACTACTGCTCTAAGTAATGAGGGTAACAGAATGTTCTCAGTTAGTTCAACGCACGAAAATGAAATAAGCCATTCTCTTCATCGTGTACGATGATGTATTACATTCATCAACCTACAATGATTTGAGAAATTGCAGTCATCACAGATCTCAACGAAACAAAAACTGGAGTCACGACGAAGCCATCGAAAATTTTCAAAGCGGAAATAATCATACAAGTGCTTCTCAAGTTCTTATTCTATTCGTGCTCAAAACATTCTCTAGCGTAGAAGAAATGATATTTTTCTTAAATGGAGGTACTCAGATATAGAAAGGACCAATAATTGGTATTCAATTGATCTATTTTAAGAGGTGTGAGGAATTCTTATTGTATGTAGCTCCAGAAACTCATTTTCTTATGAAGATTGATAAATATCGCCCAATAACACTCATTAACACGGAATTCGGCTTAGCTCTGGTAGCGCATGGTTCACCTGTATTGAATTATGATATTTCTTGGAAAGTGCTGACAGGCACACGTTTATCAACACGAGATGAAGCGCCAAGCAACATTGCGTTCTATGCACTATACTATACAATTGTTATGACTCTGTATCGCTCTCGAAACTCTGACCGCCACAGCATGATTATCTTCATCCATGCTTAATGCACCAGAATATCATTCCTCTACAATCCGTACAGCAGGCCTGATTCATGGCACGGGCTTTGGGTAATATACCTTCTGATTGTTTTTGGCCCAAGAGGTGAACACGATGGTTCGGTAGCTTCAGAAACATACATAATACAAGAACTGAATCCAATAAAGAATATATTATTCAAATTGACCCACGGACTAATTTACTCACACTCTGATGTCAAGTTCATCATGTTAGGACATTTTCATAAAATATTACAATGATGAAGCAGCGACGGTACGCAGCATCGTCTTGCAGACCCCATGACACTTAGGGTACTCAAGCATGCATGGCTGGAGAGCGTCGAGTTTGCTTATATTCTGAGTCTCGGGAATGCATCAGGGCAGTCGGGTTGGTGAGAACACTGGACAAACACATGCTTCGTCCCGCAGGTAATGTGAGAGTGATGCGATTCTTACCGAAGGGAAGAAAACAATGTTGGATGAAAAGATCACACCTGCAGGAGTATAGGATTACAATTTTAGACAAATTTCCCTGAAATAAACTTAATTATAATTAGAAATATTCAATTATGAGATCTGCTTCGAACGTTCCTGTAGCAGACCACCGAACGTATGTTCATGCGTAGTAAAAAAGAATAGGAGGAGTCGGTCTCACTTTTCGAACGTCTTTGCATATGAGCCAAAATGTGTTCCAATTTAGTGTTGGCGCCTGATGGTTTGCTCGTTGCTGCTGTTTCAAGCAATTGCTATACTCGATGAATATCTGCAGAAACTTTGTGAAATAGTGCATTATATAAACAATACTCAGAATATTCTTCTTGTATTCTCTGACACGAGAGTAATTTGTTTTGAACGTAGTTCAGTAAAATTTTTACTCTCACGTAAAAAGCTACAGAGTAATAATTTGTATTGTTTATGGCTTGATGATGAAGGGATTTAAATATTCAAATGTTATTGTGTTTTTTTTTAGAGTACTGTTTCATTTTCACTGCTTTGTAAAAATCTTGTTTAAGAAAGTGTTTTTATTGTTTCAGACACTGAAGATGATTTTTTTCAGATCCGAAACGTTTGTCTTGTGGCGATTTCAATGTTTGGGATCACGTTGGCATTTTTTTTCCCGAATTTGTCTTTGAGTAAGTGTTTGACTCGGAGGTATTTCAATTCTTAGAGTTTCATCGAATAAACAAGTACTGTTAAAAGGATTGGACCCAGAATTCTGAAGGCTAAGATTATCAAAACACTAAAATATCTACCAACTTTCAGTTTGCTGAGTAGTATGTGGCATAGGTATAAAACAGCCATAATAACTAACGTTAAATTTTGGAAAAAGTCAAAGTTGAATGCCATTATTTCTAGTAGCAAAGAGGAGGTTTCGAGACGCTATAGTTTGACACTGTCAATGTTGTACTGACACATGCGAAAAACAGTTGAGTTTGTTCGACGAATCATACAGGGTGGTGAAAAAGTCCCTTTTTTATTTGAACATTTTTCATCTGGCGACTGAAACTGCTATAGAATAGTTTTACATAGGAAATAAAGGAACAAATATTGAAGTTTTTTCAAATTGATAATATTTATTTGAAGCTTATTTCAAAATCAAAATTTACACAATTATCATATCCCAAAAAATGCCAAAATACAGTAAGGACCTACGAACAAAGACGGTGGAAAGTTATTTCTTTTGCATTGGATCGTTAGTTTCAGTACAGAAGGGCTTCGTAAGAACATTAAAACAAGAGAGCCCTTCCAAACATTGTATTCTTGCAATTAATCCAAAGTTCAGAGATTTCGGCTTAACAGCAAAGAATGCTTTGGTAGACCGAGATAGGTACGAAATGCATGTGTAATCCAGCGGCTTCCATTGAGTGTTGCAGTAGATTTGAAAACGTCGACTTGGCCACCTTCCAATCAATTAGGAATTTCAAGAAAATCATTGCAAAAAATCCTTACAAAAAATTTAAAACTGTTTCCATATTCAAGTCAATTGACACAATTGACGAAGGTTGCAGACCATCAACAAGGTAAGGACTTCGCACGTGAATTTCTATGGTTGGCAAATGATGCGAATTTTACTTCACACCTAATCACGTCTAATGAGGCCCATTTCCATATCAATGGACATGTTAATAAACAAAACTGGCAATTCTGGTGTGGCGAAAACTCTAGGATAATCCATGAGCAACCGCTTCATGCACAGAAGTTTGCCGTCAGGTGTGGCAAAACGAGAGCAAAAATCATTGCTCCATACTTCGAGGATGTTAAGTGTACAACCGTGACACTGAAAGAAGACAACTACAGACAAATGATAGGGGAATATTTATTGCCATGACTGGAAAATTTGGACATGTAGAATTTTTGGTCCCAACAAAATGCGGCGACACCGCATGCAGCGAAAGAAACCATGGCAATACTAAGACATTCGTTTAATTTCTACTAAGACATTCCTGGTCGTTTAATTTCACGTTTTGGTGACATTCTATGGTCACTACTGTTTCCTGATTCAACCCCGGTAGTTTTCATGTGATGATCCCTTAAAAAATGGGTTTACATCACCATACCTACAAGTAATACTCTCCATGAATTTAAAAACAACATTAGCTATTAAATCAACAATTTGAGATATTTTGGAAAAAAGTCACGGGAAAAACTTTACGTAGAATAAGCTTGAGTTTAAATAATAATGGAGAACATCCCTATAGATACATTCCTGCTTACAGTTCCATTTGAAATGAACGGACAACTTCTCAGACGGTTTTGCATCGTTCTCCTCACGTTTCGATGCGAGTGTAGCATCGTAGCGACGACGATGGTCTCGAACAACGTGAGCTACAGCGGCAGCGCGGTGGCTGTACACGTCGGTAGCCTGCACGACTGTGCCGGACGGTGTCTTCTGGAAGAGAACTGTGGAGCGATCATGTACGATACATACCTAGTAAGTACCATAGAAAAACAAACAAAACTTGACTGGTATTAGTGATACCATGCTGTAATTTTTAAACTTTCTTGAATTTGTCTCGTAGCGGAAAAGTGTGACCTTATAATGATGTTTATTTTCGAAAAAGCGATGGTAAACGTCTCGTTCTATAAAAGTCTCTGATAAAATTTAATGCTTTGGAGAGCATACGTCAGTCATTTGTAGCCGAAAATTAAAAAAAGAAAAAGAGAAAAAGTATTTGTGTAATGCACAAACAGTTCAATACAATATTGTAAAATATGACAATAGAATAAAGTATGAAGTTAACGTGTTAAATAAAAACCTAACACAAGTACTTGAAGGGGTCCGAGCTGCCATGATCAATGAGCGTCGGGTTGTGCTTGTGAAATCTGATTAGTGTTCCTGAATCGGTGATGGTGGACGATGTTATTTCTTTGAATTGAAGATAAGTTTTTTCATTGTCACGTACAAATTATTACGTCATTTTGAACCAGGTCTATTCGCAGTTGACCATAGTGAGCGTTAGCTACCTTAATCGTAATGCGAGTATTTACTCAGCGATTCTTGTCAGACAAAATTCTTCTTCCTCTAGAAAATAAGTATCACGTACTCAATGACGCAAATTTATTAAATGAAACTTGTAAAGTCAGAAAAAAGTTATTTCGTTCATGAATTGCAGACAAATTTCTTTCACAGAACATCGATTCCAATTTTGGAAGCACATAACAAAATAGACTGACACTTGAAAAGTTAATACCCTGTGTTCCGGGGAATTTGAAGATTCAAAATAGTACTTAAATTGCTCCAATAAACAAACTTCTCTCTAACAAACAATATTTTACACCAACAAAGAGTTTTTAACAACAGTATCAAAAATCGTCGGGGGAAATCCGTTAACGTAAAAAACCTTCTTAATAATGAAAACTCTTCATGTAAAGACGTACGTAGAACAAATTTTGTATGCTCTGTGAACTAATGTTCTTATGCTATTGATTTTATGCGCAAGTGGACAGGAGTTAAAAACTAATTGCTAATCCAGTAAAAGTGTTTTTCTATATACGGAAGATAAAAATTTATTATTGCTTTTTTGGATACACGAGTCAAGGAAAGAAAGTATGCTCTCCTGCTAAGATTCAATCGTAAAATGAATGTTAGGATGTTCGCTATTTATTTAAGGAACTCATCAGCCTGGGATTTATAATGGATTTGTTATTAACAGAAGAGTTTGTATTTTTCTTGATGTTCTCCGGAAATTAACTCCTCAGTAACATAACCTTTTTGGTAAAGGAAGTTTTACTTGAATGCTTGAGTTACAAAAACTTTTCTTAAAAAATCCTGGGTAAATTTCCACTCCGCGACACTAAGCTCAAAAATCTACACGCTCCTCTTTTGGACAAGACGCCCGTGAGAAAAAGGTCAAATTCCAACGCGAGAAAAAGAAGAAATAATTTTTCTAAAATGTGAAATCCTCGCAAACAACGCGCTGATCAAGCTCAAGATTCAATGGAGCACAGCGGAGGCAATAAACTCATGCTTCGTAAAAACTATCACTGCTCATGCATTTCATCCTTCCACTCCGAAAAAATGTCTCTCCGGAATTAAAGTACGCGTGTGTACGAAAATATTTATAAAAGTAACCACGTGTACAATTCAATGGCTGACGTTCGTGAAAGCATCGTATAAAATTTCATTTTTCTTGTGTTTTTTATCGGAAGCTAATACACAGTTTGTGTAGGGTATCAAATAGCAATGATTCGTGCAGATCAGAAACGTACCCCAACGTCTTTTTTCGTTACTGGAATTGCTCATGAAGTAGGAATTGAATTCATTGCGTCGGTAACTACATCTCTCAGATAATTAGTGCTTCGACATTAAAGTAGTTAACTTATTTTAGCATTAGATCATACGCAGGGAGTTTGGGATAAGTTTGATAACAGTTTAATTCCTTATTTTTCAGATTTCTTTCAATTATTTAGAAGCTTTTTTGAGCTCATATACGTACGTGACGGCAACGAGAATAGACGGTTGAAAACCATCCGAAAATTGCGAGAGAACAACCTTTCTCATGATGATTCGCGCCGCTCATAAAAATGAAACTGAAAATCATTGTTCAGAATAAAAACACAACAATTAGGACAACAGTCGGCGTGCAGTCCACTGCATACTCCTCGTGTGATGCAGACCAAATTCCTTCCACGTGTTACGGCTGTTGGACGTGATACCTTTGGATAGAAAGCATGACGTGATACCTTTGGATTTTTTTCAAAGAGGACCTCACGCCCGATTCAGAAGTCTACGTGGAGTTGGCAAACGCTATTTTTAAGCCCTGGAAAACAAAGGCTTACCGATGGCTGACCGTGTGCACGGCTGCAGGATTCGGTTCCCTGTCGTAGCTCTATGAAAAGTCTGAAATGGTTGTCGGAGAATCTAACAACTACAGCAATACCAATGTTTAGCTTCAAATCGCCCTGGCTCTGAACTCCATGGATTATTACGTAAATGAAGCATTTGAGAAAAAAATTAATCGCTATCCCATTAATGAAAAATTCAAACTGATCGACAGAATCAAGATTTTTTGAGACATCTCATAGAGAAATTGTTAAATCGGCTCGCTCCAAGTTCTGGAGCCGGATCGAGAGTGTGGTCGAAGCTAATGGTACGTTTTTCGAGGCAAATTTGTTGATATTATTAAAATAACTATGCTAGTGAAATTTCTCTTCAATACATTTACTCATCACGTCGTCAAGCCCTTTTCTTTTTCCTTGAAAAATTGTCAAATTTATCCAGAAGACCCTGTATGTTTCGGTAGTGAAGTGGTATATGCGTGAAGAAACAGTATTCAGGGTAGTTTTAATTTTCAAAATACATCTTATTTTTTGCTCTTGCCTACATCAATTGTACCTTTTCTCAGCGATATTGCTGACCTTTAAATTGTCTATAGATTTACCGTTACTTCACATACATAGATATATATGGGTGTGTTGATATGTATACACGATCACTGGCGTCTCAGATAAATAAACAAACATAATTTGGTAAAACGCAATTTTTTGGACTGAAAGTGTAATCGAGTTTTCCACGTCCATTAATTTCCACGTCTTTTTTCTAGTCTTTGGAAGTAACGAGAAAAGGCGGCGATAAATGAAAGCGCAAATTTACTCTATAAATTATTGTTCAATAATGAATGTGAAACTTTGCACCTCCAGACCGACTATCGATGCATCCTCTTCGTTGACATCAAATTCAAAGCGGAACGTCTCCCGGGGCAGCTGGTGTACCGGCGCTCCTTCTTGAAGAGCGGGAGCCAAATTATACAACTGCCTTCACCTGCTATTGATTTGTATGAGTGAGTAAAACTCAGCAATTGCTGTAAGCCACTTTCTACTGATGAATTAAAAGTGGAAAATGGTATTGCATTGTCACATAAAAAGGTACACATGTAAAATGAACTGGATAATTTAGCGTCTTGAATAACTGTTTGAGAATTATTTTATGAGCTTTCGTGATCTAAATAGCTAAGCATGAAAAAAGTTAGAAGCACCAGCTCGTAAGAGTGTAAGATTTGTAGTCGTGCATCGCTTGTGCTCATGTGAACATACACTGAAGTTATGTGATATCGACAGTGCAAACTATTATTATGGATAGGAAAAATATTCCGTTCGTTCTATGTTAAGTCAGAGTACCCACTCAAAGGTTATGCAATTTGGGAATAAGCTTCATAAGAGTGAAATAAACTTTATTCATTACACTCTATTAAACAGAACAGTACGCAAGTCATCCTAACAGAAGAATTTTTTAAAATTAGTTGATATTTCTAAATGGTAATCTAATGTTCCAATGTTTCACTTTAAATCGCTTTAAATGGTATGTGTAACATTATCCGTAATTTTTTTTAAACTTCATCTTGAAAATCATTTTACTTTCAGAGCTTTTTTTCGCTTGGATAACAGCGTTTGCTGAAAGAGATGAAAAGTACATCATAAGCAAGCAATATAAACAGTCGTAGCTGAACAAAATCAGTTCCAGGGGCATATTAAAACGCACTATCAAAACAGAGAACTTTTTGGAAAATGTTAATCTGCTCCACGTGTTCCAGAGATTATTTGGCCAAATGTGACGCCCTTGGACTGATCCTGATGCCTGCTCCAACAAACATACTCGACCGCACCATCATCGGTACCGTCGGTAAAGTCGTCATGGACGTGATGACCCCAGCCAACTCATTAGACATTGTTAACGGGGCTGGGCAGAGCATCACAACCACTTACCTCAGGTTCAACGACTTCCCTACTTCTTCTGGACCATCGTACTGTTTCGTCAACAATTATGAGAACATGTACGTTATTCAATGCGCTGGTTTTGAAACATCGGCTCCCAGCACTGTGTGTGCTACTCCATGAATTCGTTCTCATTGAGTCAAAAAGTAATTGGTGTGGCTACTCATTGCGTTAGCTCAGAATTAGTATGTAAATTTCACTGAGGTAAAATAATTGGCGTGTTCAAAATTGTTAGATGACCATGAATTTAACCGTTCAGAAGCGCAGTGAAAAACGCTCTACATGTTATGATGTTGCCTATGAACCGAAAAGTCAGCCTGTTCATATTGAAGGTTTTGTGTTTATGAATCTGAACTTTAAGTTTATTTTTCGACAACAGGCGTGACAAAATGCAAATATGCAGCTATAGTTACTTACCTCTCGGGCTAACTTGTGAGTGATCTATGAAATGAATATTCCTGAAAAGATGATCTGATTTTAGGTATATGTTACAAATCCGCAAATACACTTGTATTTTTCGAAATGTATTCGTCGGTTCCACGGTGGTAGAACGACCTTAATTAAACAAGCACGGCTTTGAAGTACACTAATAATGGGTATTTATTACGCACCCTGGATATGATTGCATCTATGATCTCTGGAGAAGTTTTACATAATGACTATGATTGTGTTATTGCAGCTACACCGGAGGTATTCTGAGAAATTTTAAATACGTCATACTCGTTCACAGTAATGTAGAGAAAGGCGTAGTTAGATGAAATCTGTCGTGATTATTAGCGCTGATGTTGCTTAATAAATGGCGTTCACAATATTGTCATCGGTCTATTCAAACGCTTGTAAGAGCGAAACTCAATAGGTTGTATTGCCTTTCTTTCAGCAAAATTTTACACACTGTTCCGTACGATTTTTTGACTTTATTTTCAGGAAGGTTGAGAGCAAGTGTGAATTTCAAATCCGTAGGCCGGTAAGTGACGAAAATAGCAGTAGATGCTAGGGTAACGTTGTTGGAAGCTGTACCTATGACGGAAACTTCATCGGTGGAGTGGTTAGTACACGAAACAAAAAGTCCGACTTAATTTAAGAAGATAGCTGTCGTATTCGATTTCAAACAGCATTTGCTTTTGTTTTGTAATTTCTTCACTCACAGCTGCTTGAATGTACTGACTGTACGAGTGACCCCAAATATCAACGAGGAGATGAAGCAACATTTAACTTACCAGCAATATTTTGAAATATTCAGAGCGATTATTCATAATTAGAGTAATATACACTATTATGAAATATATAAAAAATCGATAAACAAGAACATCTGCTCTACAGTGGACCTATACACTTTACGTGTTACACACGGGATATCAACTGTTACACTCCAGGTATCTTAATTCAGGACGTATCCAGGGACTATGCCTTGCAGTGCACACAAAGTGTGTGTGTCTCGTGTGTCTCACGAACACGCCTTGGCAGACGGAGTGTCATGAGGTTATTCACTCGTTAAATTGTAATTGTATTCGTACTGGAAATCGGTGATTACATTTAACACTTTCGGGTCCCAATATGGATGCACGAGATTTAAAATGATTCATTGAGAAATGTAATTGGAATATAGTTTCCGATAACTAAGTTTTCGAATTACTTTCGAAAAGTTTTCGTTACTTTAAAATACTTTTTTTCTAGAGCACCAAATATTGATGTTTTGTTAAGATTTTCTATTAGTTCTTCCCGAATACCATCATTTAAAAATGTTATGCTGTCGGAAAAAAGTTGAAGTGTTCTTCAACGAATGATGAAACTTCATTTTAGCGGTTTCAATTTTTTTTTATACCTACGTAAATATATTTCTTTTTCTTACAGACATTCAAGGGCAATGCGTTGTCTGTCTTATAAGCGGTTGAAAATTTCCCTGAATGTTTTGTTTAATTCAACTTATTAAAGTGGCAATGGATTTTTAAAGCCATTTAAAAAAAATTTATTACATAAGAAAATGTTGGCCCCACACAAGCATCGGTTTATAAATAATGAGTGAAAATAATGTATATTCGATGGAGTCCGAAATATAACATTGGGAATGTAAGAAATACTGATTTGAAATTACACACTAATTTTTCAAAAACCTAAGTTGAGTTATTTCCCAATTTTTTCTGGAATCTTCTTTGTTTTTTGAGTCTGAGAAGGGTAAAACAATGTAAGATGTCTGTGTAGAACACGACACAGGCCACAAGCTAGAATTTTTTTTTTGATAAAGTTCTATAAATAAATTGAACTTTATAAACATGAAAACGATGCATGAACGTAATTTGATAGCACCTTTTTAATTCGTTATTATTATTCATTCTTATTCATTAGATATATGTTGCCTTTATGAAAGTCATAATGCTAAAGATTTCAGTAGAAGGTAATGACTGTTGTATTATCTCAAAAACCAGTCCGGTCTTACCTACAGGGTTCTATGGAAGACCCGGACAATGATACGAAATTATATTAGAGTATTTCCTGCGTATGTTCTCATGATGAGACATAAACAACAAAAAAACACATAGGTGGAATGGAACCAAGACTGAGGTGACTCTGTAACACTCAATAGGTTAAGGTTAAGTTTCCGAACCCGAACATCAACAGCGAGCATCAAAAACAGCATCAAAATCTCAATGCTAGCTTACCACTGTCCTGGATTTGTCGAGCACTATGACAACAGGTGACATGATCTGCGAAGATAATTATGATGAGTTGGCAAATTTTAAAAATTTCAGTCCTGTTCTTCTTCAAATTTTAAACTTGTTTCTCCCTGGATTTCATTGAGCCATGGGTGACATGCCCAGGAAAGAACTACGAAATTTTTGGGTTGTAATCTCAATCTGACAATCATGCTCTGAAATTCCGTCATTACTCAGTTTATATTATAATTTCTATCACATTTGTTCAGTGTTACGAAATTAAACAATGCAGTATATACGTAAGTGCTTTAGTAAATGAAAGCTCATTCTACGAGCTCCTGTTAGGTCAAAATGAAGCTTGGTATTGAACACTTTGAAATTTCTTCACGGCTCACCGAAAGTTACGTAACCGTATTCCCAACGTATGCATTCAGGAATGTAATTGAAGTAGGTTGAGCCATAAGAATGTAACATCACAAATTGCTATGAGCTCTGACGTTATAAAAGTGTTAAAAAAGAAAATTCTCTGAAACGGATCTAGAATAAAAATATTCGTTCATTTAATTTGTTCTTTTTGTCGCGCAGTGTAGGATAATTAAGACAAGGCTTTAAGCATGCTGCAGTAGAAGAGAGCGTGTAGAAACAGCGAAAATTTTCCTTTTGAAATGCATCGAGATTCAAATTTACAAAACACTTTTAGAGAAGTATGATTGAGACAAGGATATAAGACACTTGAAACTTGAAACTGATGCACAAAGCTTTTCAGATGTTGCATTGTACGACCTCTCCAACGCAAGGGGAAGCACAATCACTTACGGTAATGACTTTTTACTTTTAAAGCTCTTGGAAAGCAGTAACAGTAAAGCAACAAACTTTTATCTCGCACTTACAAGGGACGGTCACGCAAGAGCCACATTTTATGGCTCAACACCGGGGTCATCGTGAGAGGCAAAGTTCGCTGCGTAGTTTTCCTACAAAAGACGAAAAGTTCACGTGATCGGAATTCTGGAACTGCTGGGCTGGAGTAGAAAGATCACGCACTATTCCTCTACTTTAGTGAAATAAATATGAAGGGCGTTGTTGTCACAGCATGAGTGATGTTCAAGGCTATAAAACATATTGGTACATTCTGGAGGAGCTGGGCTGGGTGAGGAAGATCAGGCGTGGTAACGTATGCTCTTCCTTCACTTTTGCATAGTGAAATAAACATGAGCGATGTTGTTGCCTTCGCATGAGTTATTCACGACTAGAATTTTTTTTCAAGTATGACACAAAGTCAAAGAAAGATCAGTCATTACGCCCTGTGCAGGAGTCAAGTATTTTTAGTTACAATTTTTATTGCGTTTTGAATATTTTGGCTCTGCTTGAAATATCGAAAGAGGAACAATTTTGTAAAAAACGCAGTAAGGGAAAGAATTAAGCTTGGGCTGTACACCCAAACTAAAGTTTGCAGTTTAAGAATTTGCAGATTTTCCTAACTCAGAATGCATTGCCATGAAGCTTCCCTATGTTCTGTGAACGTACAGAAGCAAAAGTATACTAAGAGTCCGCTAGCATGGATGCAATGGATTCAATACCGAACTGAAATTTCTTTAACCAGTTTGGGTAGAATGCCATTCAATTTGCAGCTATAATCCTTTCCACCACTTGGCTAAAATACGTATGTTCACAGCGAATGCTTGTATTTCAAGTGTGAATCATGATGCGGTAAATAGTTTGCATTCATAGAGCATACATGTTAAGCATGACCTAAGGTCACACAAAACAGCGTCGCTCACCGGAGATACATGAGTTATTCTTGGTACTAAGGAGCACATGAGCATCAAAATTCTCTGATAATCAAATAAGGAACAGAGAACTAAAGTAAGAAAGCATTAACACATAAAAAGTTATTATTGAGCTTTAACCTTTTAAGCAAGGCTTAGGAGGCTGTAAAACTGTGTAGGCCTGAACTCCATTTTAATATTGGATTAGAAGAGTAATTCAACCTTCCATAATTGAGATGGTACGAGAAAATGACACTAGAGAGCAATGTCTGAGGTTCATGGTCGATGAAAGCTGCTGAAAAAAATGAAAGAGGAAGATGTGAACAAGCTCATTGAGTGAATCCAAAATGCGCATCGGACCGGACGATTTGTGACGAAAGGCAGACTTTCCTATCCATGTATCTATCGATCTATCTTAAGTAACAGCATTCTCCCTTAAGAAGGAAGGGGTAACTAACCACGAGTGCCGAGACCCTTTCGCACACCGAGACCCTATCACACACCGAGACCCTATCACACACCGAGACCCTATCATACACCGAGACCCCATCGCACACCGAGACCCTATCACACACCGAGACCCTATCACACACCGAGACCCTCTGGCACAGGGAGATCCTATTGCTCACGGAGACCCTATTGCTCACGGAGACCCTATTGCACACGGAGACCCTATTGCTCACGGAGACCCTATTGCTCACGGAGATCCTATTGCTCACGGAGACCCTATTGCACACGGAGACCCTACAGGACTTCGTGGCCACCTGTAAATCAACGGCCGTTCTGATGAGGAATAAGTAGAATAGAATAAGACATTACACCTGGAACAGGCCGCGTGGTCTGTTCTTGGGCTTCTAGCCAAGTTCTGTATCATCAGACCCCGAAATTAACATTCATGATTACATCATATCGCATCACACCGAGTATATTGTCTCTCCGGTGATGATACCCATTCCAGACCTGGTGTAGAGGAAAAACATTCCAAACGTCTTAAGCCCGATGATGAGGTAGTATTTTGCCGCTTAAACACCGCGTAGTACAGCCTCAGATGCCAAAATGAAATGCATGCGAAATCTAAAGGATTGAGCAAACGGCAGCGAAGTTCAAATCAATCGCGTGAGACGTTAAAAACAAGATTCTCTTATTCCCCGGTAAAAACATGCATTAAAACATTCACGTCAAACAATCGACAGAGCTAATTTGATTTGAGAGGGGCTCTACTCTATGCTCCCATCGACTGTTCATTGAAATGAAAGTGATGCATCGATGCTAAATTTTCCGCAGCGTATCCCTCGCTTTTAATAAAATTTAGCGGAATTATATTACACAATAACCGAGAAGTCTAAGTCGTGCGTAATTCGAACTGATTGAAGCTGCCTGCGCGTAGGGACAAGACTTGAATTTTTTTATTTGTCAGCTCGAGCTCTCGGTGCTGCTGCTGATTGCTATCAGCACACAAAACTGAGGTGAACATAGTTTCCGCAACGTTCCCAGCACTCTGAAGCGATGTTTTAATAATTATTTTACCCTATTCCTTTCAATTGCGCTGTTCTGTAGAGTACTGAAATTCACAAGCCCTATTTTCACAAAAGCTAGCAATTGCGGAAGATTTTTAGACCCAAAATTGTTAGTGAAAATATAAGATTACCGTAAATCACTTATTCACGAAGGTGTCTAATCGTAACACATTTTCTACTGACTTGCCCCAAACGTATGTTATTTCTTATTTCTACTCTACACTGAGTACAGAATGACGGACCTTTGACCAACTTGACGAAGTCACCGTTGGGATTTGACATCTTGTCGACATAGAAATCGATATCGTTACAATTTGACTTATCCTGTCAGTCATAAGAAATTTGGTGTGGATCATTTTCACGACCGTAAGGACGATCCATATCCGTATCTAAGGAAAGCATATGTAGAAGCTCACAATAAGTCTATCAAAAAGGTAGGAACTACTTTGTCGTATAAATGGCGAGATAAAACGGAGGCCGCAGCCTACAACCATTTGCGTATGTGAAGATAAACTCCCTTTGAAGGCATTTTACTTCAGGAAGTCATACGAGGTAAGGTGAATTAGAACTGATATAATTGCTGTAGTGCAGTAATTGGGACATTTATTTTTTATGACTTCATGTTTCTTAGGTAATTTTAAGTTCAAAATTCAAAGTTTTCCAAATTAACGGTGAGCATCTGTTAACTACTGAGAAAAAATCGATAGGCCTCGAGAAGGAAGGGTTTCTATCTTAAAAATATTTAATGTTCTAGCAAAAGAAAGTGAACGCTGAACAAATCATGAACGATTCTTTTAATTAAAAGTAAGCTAACAATAGTAAAGAAATACAGTCTCATCGATACTGGAAACACACTCTCAAAAAAATCCTCCGCGGCGTTCCAGCGTCCAGGAAAATTTGGCTTCCCGTAGCCTCTGCAGCGTATGCAGGGACACCGCGCTCAACTTTGATGAAAAGTTCTCCGTCCAATATTGCTTTTGTTCGATGAACTGCAAGAATTTGGCTACGCATGCAATAAATTTTATGGTCCTTGCGGAAAATCAGACCTGCTGATGCATTTCACTTTCATTTTTTTAACTGCACATCCTGCGCTAGACGGGAGAGATGCTCCCCTATTTTTTTGACGACGTGCGGCACTGCTGGAATTCTGAAGAGCGGGATTCAGAATGATGCAGTATTGCTTGTTCTTCACTTCTTATTGGCCTCAAGAAGGTGTTCAAATCAATTCTGATAAATTTGATGTGAAGTTTTTTTTAATCTGATTGGAAAGTGAGGTAGTAGAGGAGGGCGTTAATTTATTTCTGATCTATCACATCAACCTTTTGTTTGAAGTTTTTATTTCATGATTTTTGGGGTACCACAGTCAGATAAACTGTCATGTAAAATTCAGCAGTATCCAGTAGAAAATTCTGGCGAGAATGAAAACGTTTTTGACCCTTGGTTGGTCTCGCAGTTGACACGCTTAAAGACTAAAAATTTTTCCCAGGCAGTAAAATAGGTACATGTTTTCAAGTATAATCTACATTTCAAATTAAAACTACTTACAACACGCTCATTACGTATGGCATTATGAATCGCCTTCTGTGTGCCTGTTTTCAGATCAGTGAAATTTACTCATGTTGTAAGGCACATACAATATATTTCATGTGAAGGCATTTGTGCAAAAATTTGTGAAGTGTTCGATAAATTTAGCTTTCATTAAATGGTGATGTAGATGCTAAAGGTTTTCTTCAGGGTTAATTGATTCATCTCCGTTGACAATGCAGTTATTTCCGTTTTTCTGCCCTAATCATCATAAAAATGACATTACTACCGAAATAAACGTCAGTAAACTATTCAATATTTTACCAGCATGGCATAAAAAAGTCTGAGGGGTGGAATGAGAGTTTTCGAACTGTTTCTGGAAAAGGTGCTGAAACGACTTCTTGGAAATAAGTTAAGGTAAATTAAATTGAATAAACGAAATGGCAGTTATGTGCACTAAATTGACATTAATCTCTAGTTGGAGTAATCCAACCGCTAATTTGGTCTGAATACATAATCAAGCAAAAGTAAAAATCTACCATCGTGAAATTATATTTGTACTTTCGTATTCCGCGGGACGTTTTATTTTTCAAGTCTGTTTCCATCAAATTTCATAGAATTCAACGTTAGAGACGTGCAGCCATCCATGCGTACAGCGCTAATTAGAAACTTTACCTGACAAGCTTGAAAACTCCAAAACCTACCCTGACTTCGTAAGCCGTTATTTCCACAAAATACCCAACATGCAAAAGAATCTTAGCGCTGCTTGTAATAATTCGAAAAACTTAGCTATCGACCTGAGTAAACGAGGGGAGCCTCCTTTAAGCTCCCCCTGTTGGCCATTTGTCTCCAGTCAGAGTCATATGAAAACAATACTTGGAAAAGAGTGCAAGTTTTGGAGCTGTAGTGCAAACGAGACGAACAGCACGCTAAGGACAGGCTCGGTTAGTTTTGGTACGCAAGGTTCACTTCAAACAGCCAACTGCTTCGTGGGAAAGTGTACAGATTAAGAATCTCTGATCCTCGAGCAAATTTGACACGCTTTCACCAGTTAATAATGTTGGACACGTGTCTATAATTCTTCCACAGGTCAAGAAGTAACGGGTTAAACTAAAACTATGCATATTCTTAGTTAACAGCGTTATTTACAATTTATTGATGTTACAATACGCAAACCTTTACTCACCCTTAAAAATCACCTTGAACCAAAATTCCGTATAAAATAAGTGCACCCAATGATGTCATATCAATTGTTACCCATAATTTTTGTTGCTGGAAATTAATTGTTGGTTCCCAACTGCCTTTATTGCAAAACAATACGAAATGTTCGGCATTGCCATGTAGCTTACGAGTACGTGAAGTATATTACATGTTAGGTATTGTACTTTTTACTGGTGTCGGATGTGTATTGCAAACTATGTATTATATTTATTACTGGTGTTGTGTTAAAGAAGGCAAATTTGAACATTCATTGACCGGAACACGAAAGAGAATCGAAGACTTAAATTTTCTCATTTCACTTCGTTGCTAAGAGGTGAGAATTCATAGTTTTAGCTCAGAAACAAAATAAAAATAAAATTTTCCTGCATAGTGCAATCGAAGAAAACATATTTCACGCTTTACTACTCAATGAAGAAAGCATTCGTAGAAATATGGGAACAAGCAGAAAAATTAGTTATGAATTGCTCTAAGGTTCGGCAAGCTAAAACTTACAAGTAGAAGTGCATATGAAGATTAGAAGTATCTTAAACGAATATTTTGTTAAACTCCCAATAACTCCCAAACTCCCAACAAAATCCTGGCGAAATTGAAAAAAATAAAACAAATCCCTGGAATAGTTGTAAGCTGGCTTACTAAATAGGAAAAAATACGGTAGTGAATTACTACATTATGTTTTCAAACTTGACTTACGTCTAGGGAACTGTAACCCAATTAAAAACTACAGAATTGGAAAGGGTAAAAACATGTTAGTTTATATTTTTCTTCTCCATGAAAACTTTAGAGCTTTGGAGCCCTACATGGCTCACCTGTAAAGAAACTAGGAAAAAGAAATATGAAGTTATTGTAAAATATTTGGAAAACCCCATTTCTTTAACGAAACTAAATTAAAATTTTTAGATTAAGGAGTATTTCCCATCTGGGTTTTCTTTTAGAGTAGTGAGTTCAAAACTTAGTAATAAATGAATACGCTATACGTAGTAATAAATTCATCAGTTTTGGAAATAAGTTCCCCAGTATAGCAATAAATACATGAGTCTCAATTATTTCAGGGTTTCTTTACTGAAGATTAGCCGTGCAGCACGCGAAAGTTTTGGAGTTTCTTGCAAAATATTGAAAATTTAAACAATTATATTTCTGATCTCGCTCGTTTATTGTTATTTTTGAAACGAGTGCACTTTGAATTTCATAAAAACGATTGAATTTGAGCATGAGTAAAAGCTCAAGGTTACTAAAGTTAAAATCAGGGAGCAATGGTTCGTATGAACAAACAGTTTAGCCATAAACAGAAAATAAGTACATTGCTCAATAGATTTTCAAATGCACATTGCTCAGGTGCGCTAAGCCATCGTTTAATAAAATGGAGAATTCACACTCTGTCAAAAGAAATAATTGCATTAATCTTTGATTAAGCAGTTACCTATTCATAATTCCACGGCATTCTATCTTTTAGAGACTGTAATTATTCAGTCCTCGTATGCCAGCATCGATTTTCATACATCGAACTGCATAAAATAGTTCTAAATTGTGTCGGTCCAAATTATTTCGTTGAGATGAGTCTAAGCCGAAATAAATATTTTTAGAAGCATTTTTACAATTACTCTGGTTTCTTTATTTGTTTCACAAAAAAAAGATGTTCTAAATTAAACTGGCCTTTGAGAAGTAAACATTTTAATAGCTCATTATAATTGTGTTAGATATCGTGATATCACTACATAATTAATAAATATCCTCTATAGCATGCAAGCATCTTTGAGTTTTCGAGATATTTTCAAAAATATGTTTTTCATACTTCTCAATTTTTTAGACAAATATTCTTTTCTTTTGGTAAATCTCTTCTCATAGAACTGAAATATCGAGGAGGGTGATGACAGAATAAACTCTGGAACTACAGTGCTGGCAAAATATAAATAGAATTCTTCAAAACCAAATATGTATGGTACAGCGTTTTTTAAGGACTGTTCCACCATATTTGATACTTGAAATCACACTCAAGCAGTAAGCGCATCAAACTATGACGAAAAATTCCTTAATTTCAGAGAGGCTCATTTTTATTAAAAAAAATCCTCCTGCCGTCAGCCTCAGGGCAAAAAGAAGTCAGCATGAACTCCCTACCGTTTTTTTCGAACGTTTGCTGTTTTTACACGACGGATGAAGGCTAATTGTGTCTGAGGGAGAGACGTCCAATTTCCATGAAGAGACGTGGCCGGTGGCGGAGGGGGTGCGCATCAGGAGCCAATTTGCTCCCAGCACAGTGAGTGAAATTGGATCGTTTGTCAGATTTCAGTATAACGTAAAATTTTACACGCGTAGAAACGTTTCTTTCGCTGCAAGCAGATTGTGGGGTAGGTCAGAATTGCCATCTGAGGAAATTAACACGTGAGTGATGTTTTCAAGCAATGGGTGAATTTGAATTTGTCAATTTTTCGAAGTTTGTTGCTTTGCAGTCGAAGCCATGTGTTGCACTCAATTTGTATCAAATAATGCAGTTAAGCAAAATTCCCACTCACTAATAATTGAAAATAGGTAATTAGTGATGTTTTTACGAAATTCTTACGAAAAAATAAATGTTATTTATTTGTTCAAAACTTACACAAAGTAGCTCACCGGAGAAGAAATTTGCCCCAGAAATTAATGCGGTGTAACGCTTCCACAATCGTGGATAATTATGACAATTCAGCGCGGCATTTAGTCTACAAGTGTCTTGATGTACACCTTGTCGATTATTAACCACTCTTGTATCTACTGATCTCTTAGTGTGGGGCACAGAATGTGGACGATCTTCTCGACGTCTAACTTGTCATTCTAGGTGATCCCAAAAATTTTGTATTGGGTTCATATCTGGGAGCTTTGCTGGCCACTCTAAATCCCTGACATATTCTGAATGACTGTGATACTAATTAATGTCAGTTCTAGCCTGAAACACTAGGCAGTTGTCATTCTGAGAGATTGGCAAAGCAACATGTTTTTCGTTATTCAGATATTGTGCAAATGGCAAAACTTTTATGCGTGGCGGCTCAATGTAGCCATGCTGGTTCAATGTGACGAATACCTGCACCAAAGACCTACTTCTGTGTTATGAAACCTCCCCAGAACACGAAAAACTCTCTTCCTCCTTGTGCTGCCCCTGAGACATACTCAGCTGAAGGTTTCATGAAGTCTTCGATGAAGACGACGGCGGGTATCATTGCTACAGAGAGAGAATGGTAATTCATGTGACCACATGACATTTCTCCACTCCCCTACTGTCCAATACGCATGTGCTTTGACCCAGTTTCAGCGAGTGGTCTTCGGGGCAGCAGGTAACATCGACCTTTTACAAGCCACTCTGCTCCATACGAATATATCCATTAGATGGAGTTCACTACGAAAAATTCGTTTAGAAACAACAGGAGGAGAGCCATCATTGACGTTTCACAGTAGTTCTGTCTTGAATGCAGAGGGATTCGTCTCAACAATTCGGGACTCACTGTGGCAATCCCTATCGGTCAGAATTTTCTTCGGAACGTAATTTTGCGTTAAATCGCGATATATACCGGAGTTATTCTGTTGTTGGAAAACCCACATGAGAGCAAATTTTGCTGTATATCCCCTTAAATGGGTGCTCCTCAGCTTAACCAAATACAATAGGTCTTTTTTTTCCTATTCTGAGACACCTTGCTTTTGTCTCGTATTAGCGAAGCAATCACGAAAAAAATCGATACCTCGCCAACTGTGAATGAAGGCTGAAGCTTGTTCAGTACTTCCATGTGACCTAAACTTCGGTCACAGCTTCGGAAACCGATTGATGAATGTGGTAAATAATTGGAGACCGAAAAACAATAGGTGAATAATTTCTTGTCCAGGGAACTTATGTATGTACACAGTACGACTTAATTGTTCTCGGTTTATACTCACTAACTGTAATAAGTGCAAGTCTGAAACACTGTGGAGCAATGATAATCTTTGCTGAAACTACGACTGTAAAATAAAACACTGTGTGCTCTAACTAAACTAAGATGCAATCCGCCATCGTTATACTATGGTCTCGAAGCTGATAAAATGCAAGGGAATAGCGGATCTAATTAACTGTCCTAACTAACAAATGTCGCAAGACAAATAAATGAGGAAACGACTATACACAAACATAGCTCTTGCCTGACAACCTTCTCAGCCAAAAACATTTGACTCTAAGCTTTTCGACTGTTTCTAATTCAAAAAAAAATATGAGGTGGAATTTCTGACTCCCTGAATTTCAGAACTGAACCATTAAAGGCTGGTGGATATTTTTTTAACGTCCGCTTAGCAGAGCTGAAAATAAATTTCGTTCTAGCTTTCATTAACAAGGGTCGCTATAGAGATGCTTGAATATCTAAAACTTCAAGAGTCGTTACAAATATTCGAAATACTCGGGCGTAGAGGTGACAATAGATCTTCGAGAGTCGATTAATGATGTTTTTTGCTAACTTTATAATTTTCCGGAGTTAGTCAATTGATAATAAGGATTTTGTTGAATATGATGGTCCTTTGACGTCCACTTTTTTGCATTTCTTTCGTAAAGTTTTTTCCAAAGCAGAATTACAACTTTGGATCGACCTCCCTGCGGTTGATCCAAAAGCAAATGCTTTACAAAATATAAGTATAAAACATCCAATTTGCTTACAGCCTGTCTCATCCCATGAACATGCTATTTTCTGTCGTCAGATTAACAATATTTCGTCTCAGAAACAATTGTTTTTATTAGGGACCGAGATTTTCTCGGGTTTTTCATTGTTCTCTTAAATCATGTAATTATACTGAGGACAAAGAATGTAATTTGGCAAATCCGAGTGCCATTCAATTGGTCTCACTTCTGTGTCTCCACACTACGCCCAAAGGTTAATAGTGATCCTTAATTCATAATGACGCCTTAATTTACCTTAATTTCTGTGTCCACACACCACGTCAATAGGTTAATTGTGATGCCCTAATTTATTATGACGTCTTAATTCACTTAAATTTCCGTGTCCATACACACCGTCTGTAGATCAATAGTGAGGCCATAATTTGGTAATAATACATTGTAAATGAATTAATTAGAATTAAAGTAATCGCTAATAACATGCTAGATTACAGTTTAATTTTTTGCTGAGGGCAAGAAAATTCAGTGAGTTTTTTTTCTGGTTACAACGTTATGTGCGAGGGGATCGGAAAATGTGCAATAGTAATAAGTTTCCCAACCAATAACTATTTAGCATTTAAGATTCTTCTTTCCAAAGTAGAGTAGCTATTTATTTTGCATAGAAGGAAACTTTTTCCCGGACAACTGTGCCGATCTTGAATAATTAATTATTTAGGTCAACATTGCCGATCTTGAATAATTAATTATTTAATTTAGGAAAAATCATGGGAAAAATCCTCGCACAAACCAAGAATGTTTTCAATTTTATACCCTGAAATAATGAGATTTCTTCTAACTTGGATCATTAAACCAGACACGTTCTTAAATAACCCTACTGTATTTCTGAATAATTACTTCAACACCCTCGACAGATGCTTAAGCATAAGAATTGCTTCTGTATATTCCATTCCATCATGCTGTGCACGCTATTCATCAACAATTAGTCATTCATAACCCAGGGTTCAGAAAAGCAAAGCTATCATTAGAAAATTCGTTTACAACAGCGAAGAGAAAAAAATATGCTTGACAGATTTACCTCTTGGAATCTATTTATTCATTTCAATTTGCCACAAATTTCTCATTACGAGAAAACTAATTAATTTGACATTCAACGACGCAGAAAATGTAAATTATTTTTTTCATCATTATATTACGAAAAATACGACGAATTAAATAAGGTGTTAATACTGTAGGATTTACTTCAATTTGAAGTAGATATCTACAGTAGGGTTTTCAAAGCAAGAATAGCATATTTTCCCGCACGAATGCGATATAATTCTCTGCTTCAATGCCATAAGAACTTTAATATGTACGCTTATTATGAAAAAAATAATTTCCTTGATATCGTGCGCCGTGCGCAATAGCTTACCTGGTCATTGAATTGCATCGATTCACAAGATCAATTTGAAGAAGTTGAAAACGAAAAGAATCCTTCCAGCATTCATCGAAGCGTAAGTTGCTGCAGAAGATCAGTCTCAGGGCCTAGATATTTGATGCACAGTCTCAACTATTACGACGATTGCTTTAGGTGGAATACAAAGCGCGCAAATTTTGCTCTCAAGAAGCGACTAGCTCCCATTAGTCTCGCATTTCCCAAGGGAATCCTTTACATTATTGGCAGTCGATGCGTTGCTGCTGAGAACGCTATCGAGCTTCCACTCTAGTGAGCTAGAAGCTGAATTTATTGCCTTCCTTCAAACACAAGTCTTGAAGCAACATGGTATTGCAAAAAATAGAAGGCAAAAGTTCGCAGCGCCTTTGAATTTCCCGTTCAGTAGGCTTCAATTGTCCTTGAATTCCGCGTACATAGAGCTGGGTAAATTCTGAGTACGGTGGCCTTAGTATTCCAAGGTGGAGTTCTAATATATTTGGCCGATTTCTGCAGCTTGGTAAATCCTGAAAACCAGATTTATAATCCTGATTGTAAATAGAACGCGTATTGTATTTTCTAGGCTTCGGAAATGGATTATCTGAGCTCGTTACATCCCAGTAACCGGCAAGAATTCGATTGTGAAAAAGTACAAGGTGATTATCTGTAAGAGTTTTTTCTTACCAGTTTCGCTTGCAAAACAGTATATTATCACGTTTTAACGTGATAAAAAATTGAATAAAATTAATTAAGTCTCACACTGGTCCTTAGACTAATTTTTTTGACTGCTGCTTGCAGAGCCACACGTGAAGGGCGTGAGATGCCGGCTGGTCACGTAGCATCCAACGCGTTAACCTCAAAAGGACCAAATCAACTTTAATTAATTGAATGGAGTATTGCAAAAACATTATTATTCATTCATTCATTATTTTATTCATTTTTTGCCTATTCACCCTATTTTTGATAAAAAAATGTAAGACTGTATTAGTTTTATTCCCCATAATTATTCACCATGGTCTTCATGGGCTTGCCAGCCATCATTGCACCGTCAGAATTCAATGACCAAGTATAGTAATACGTATCATACATACATAATAAGTGCTTTATATCCAGTGTTATTTTTTTAACCTTTGTGTGAGTCTCACACCGGACTTTAAAAATCTGAATACTCGTAAGAGTATTCAGGCTCACATAGATAGGCTCATGTCAAGATAACCTCATCTGATTCGCAGATTTTCCTAATCAAGAGTTGTATTAGTACATGAAGATATTTTCCATGCACATATGTTGCATATGTTCATTAGTTCCAAATATGTGCCTCTGCAGAGGCGGAGTGGATAGTGGTGGTGATGGTGGTCATGGGATACTGGTGGTAAGAATGTTACCTGTTTTTTGACTTGCCCTGCTCTCCTATCCCACTTCTAATCGCTTACCTGTGCTGGATTAGAATCAGACGATACGAGACTCGGGGTTACCTGGTTCGTTTCTGTTGTCATATTCCATTCTTTCCTAAATCTTCGAACAAAAGATAACTTTACATGAGAATAAAGTAGCATTTTCTACAGAAAAAGTTGCAATTTCGTATTATTCTCGTGATCAGACGTGAGTTAAAAGTTCCAAATTGAAATGCCAGTTGCGAATAAGAAAATACGAAGAATTTTTGACACGCATATGGGCGTTAAGCCCTTTTCATCAAATCGACACCTAAATTTGCCATAATTTTTATTACGTCATACTGTACTGAGTCATGTGACACTATTGTTATACATACAGAGTATATGTTGCAACCAAGCCTTTAGTTAAGTCTACGGGATTTCAAACAAAAGTTTAGCGTACTTCAATCACTCTTTAATAACACATTGTGAACCGAAACTAAATAAAATCATACTGAGCTTACCGAACTCGTTATTGTAAAGGTTAAGTAGTTTTAGACCTCAGTTCTACAGTTAGAGGTGGTGTAAATTTGGTGGTCGTTCTCTGATGAGAAGCTAAAAATCGTGTTTTGATCAGTAATTCTTCAGGAATGATGAACACCTACATAAGTAGCATATCTATAAATTTCTACTCCTATTCATTTTACTTGTCTTTGAGAAAACCATGCAAAAATACTTCTGCAATAAATTTCGTGATTATATTCTTATTTTACTCCTCTCAACGCTTTCTCTCTTCCAGCAAGCGTTTAATACGTTTCTTCATACTTGTGGGAGCCTCTTCATCACCTTAACCCTTTTATATTTTTTTGAGTTTAGTTTAAAATAACTGTCATTTCATATGTTAATTGAATATCTCAATCCCCCAAGCTGAGCTGAACACTTCAAAACCCACCTGTGATACCAATTTCAAAATTTGTGCAAAGCCCACACACAACATCTCCTCGTCTGTTGCGTCCATACGGCTTAAGCGCTGCTTTACCCCCATTTCATATGACAAGATCTCATACGTCAAACTTCGCAGTTATAATTTAGTATTCCGCCTGTCGTCCAGGTCCAAGATTTCCCTGGGGGCGAGCCTCTTAGCCTTGCTTTTTCTGGAACTAATTCAAACGCACATTAATGGTTTAATTAGGCGTGGTGAAATACTATTCTCAATGCCCGCCAGTGTTTTTGTAGCATTGGTGATGTGAAACTGAAAGGTGCTTCCGATGATTTCTTGAAAGGTGCTGGTGTCCGCTGCGACATGCCTGGAAGATTGAGTTAAATTTTAGGCCTTTAGACCCTCCTAAAGCACAAGCTCTCTGAGACAAGCTCTCGACCTCAGAAGAAGTTTTGTTAATCCAAAGCCGACCGTAACTTCGTTATCGATATCCCATCGCCTAGATATCTATTCACTTTCAAAACTTTTATTAAAAAGGTTCTGGCGGCCAAAGGCGTCGAAGTACCGATATTTGATTTTCATGAAAGCTAAGCTAAAAGATGACTATGAAGTCACTAAAATTCTCTTGAGTTATTCGTCAGTTATTATGAGTTAGTGCTCCATTAATTACAGGTCCATTTTAATCGAGTTTTATCATGCAAATTTCGGAAGCTGACGGGTGAGACTAAAAATTTGCTTAATAGAAAAGCGATCAATTTTCTTCGGGTGATAAATTTGGTCTTCAATTCGGTCGTATATTGATAGAGTCTGGAGGTGAGTGCTCCGAAAATCTTTTCTATGAAGAATGACTTCGACGAATTTCATCAGCTTTTGAGGTCAGGTGGCAAAAGTATGTTCGTCTAAGAAGAAGTGAAGAAAATTACTCGCAAGGATTAGATTTTCTGAGCTAGTCTTTCAACTAAAAATAGTTGATTGATTGTGAGCATATGAAAAAAGATAACATGAGAAGGATTTTTTTTCCAATTTTACTCGTGAAATTGCCATTGGAGCGACGCTTACTAGATTATTTGAAGGTATTCTAAAATTATTTTACCAACGACATTTCGTTCACATCTTGGATATAAACAGATAATGTTTACATTATACACTGATTTCACTCCCCTGCTGTTACAAGGTGCCAAACAGGCTTTTTAAAAATGGCTTCAAATTTTTACATTGATCATGCCACTATGATACCATTTTCCGTACTGAAACAGCACTGGTAATAAAAATTAAATTATAATGGCAGTCTCTCGATCTGAGGACTGTTCAACTTCCGAGAAATCTTTCTTGACGAAAATTTGAGAGTGTATTACTGTACGAGCAGTGATGGGCTAGTGAGATCGAGTTGTTTTAGAACTACGTCTCTTTATTATTATAATTTTGAAGTGATTTTGAAGAGTAATATTCAGTACTTTAGATGAGCAAAAGAATGTAATTTTAAAAAACAATTAACTTCTAAGTCAAAACAAAATTAACTTCTAGTTTGAAATCTTTCAATGCCATGATATCATGAGCGTGATTAATTTTTTCACGCTTTGCGATGGCGATGCTGCCAGCGATCTAATCTGACCGTGCAAGGATGTAATTGGATAAAAGTCTCAATTATTGTCATGAATCACAGCTCGCAATATAATTTTTTGTAACTATACCCAGTAATGATACCACTTTCATCACTTAAAATACTTTAAAATTCCAGTTTATCAGTCACGCTCTAGCAACGTACTGTAATCAATTACAGCAGCTTTAACTCGAGTCTCAACTCCTCAAGACGAAAAAAGTGAGCAGCCTCTTCACTTACTCAAGGCGCCAGTGAAGAGCAACCACTTCACTCACTCGAGGCGCAGTGAAGAGCAGCCACTTCACTTACTCGAAGCGCCAGTGAAGAGCGACACTTCACTCACTCGAGGCGCCAGTGAAGAGCGACACTTCACTCACTCGAGGTGCCAGTGAAGAGCAAATCTTTAGTCGTGCGGTGCCTGTTTCTGGTTAAGGAGCTTGACACTTTCTGCTTTGACTTCAGCTATTTCTAGTTTTTAATTTTCACTCGGCTGCAATATATTCAGTAGAAGCTTTTTATTATTTATGAGTTATCAACTGAAACGTTAGTTGGTTCGTATTATCAATCGTAAGTACCACACAAAACCAACATAAAAAGTTCTCCAAAAGTGCTTACGTGATTTTTATATTCTCAAAATTGTCGAGTAAGTTTTGTTATCAATCCATGGCGTACTCTATCATATATAGAGTACGCTGTGTATCAATCTCACAAGAATTGTCCAATATTTGGTACTGACTGCTTCCACAGAATTCTTCTTTGAACTTGTGATGAATATTAGTTTATTTCTTTCGGGAACGAAAATGGGGGAAACATTGATAACATTGACTTCAAAATCACGTACAACATAATATAACTCACCCGGATCCAGTGTTGTGCTGTGAATTAAAATAAAAGTTCCATAGAAATCAGACAAATACATTGCGTGGCTTTCATGTTATTTTGCCACAAGCAATTTTAATCTAAATTTATTACTCAACTGTTCCGTAAGGCTTCTTGCGATACGACATTCACTCACTATTCGCCCGTTAACGTGCCGTTAAGCTACCTAAACTTACGTACCACTAAGGTAGCTAATCCCTCTATCGACGGCTTTGTTTATTATAATTCATGGCCAATTGCAAATAGTTTAGTCTGAAATATTTCCTGATACGAAACTTTCACCTGGTTACCCATCAACAAACTTCCTTAACCTAGGGACTTCAGTAAAAAAATTTCGTCATGATACCCAGTAAAAGTGAGCATAGAGCAAGTTTGCGGTAAATAGGCTAATTTGGTTTCACTCGCTTCTACCAAACAAAAAATGAAGCTGTCGGCTACATTTTACAAAACCGAGCTCTGTTTCTCGGAATAAATGAGGGCAGGCTTTACCTCGAGCGTGTTTATACGAGCCTGGCTTTTTCCTGAGTGAATACAAATATACCCGCACTCATACACAGAAATACTCATACATTTTACTGAGAGCAAACAAAAACACTCTTGAATGTTAATAAAGACCAATGTTTTTTTCTGCGTACGGGCGAAATTGTGTTTAACAGGAATTTTTTCTCATCTAATGTTAAGGAAAACCGCTGATAATTATTTTTTTATTCATTTGTTTCTCATTAATTTCTAGGTTTGGTGTCACGCTCAGAGCCCGTCAAACCATCGGGGTGTGAGGTCACGCCAGTCTCCGTTGGAGAACAATTATACATTTACAAACAAATAAATTAAACCATTTCATTTCTGCCGGGCTGCACGACTAGTTGCATAAAAAATGCATTTACATGTTGAGATAAACATTTTGCTGTGCTGAGGTAATTTTCTAATTGTCACAGTAGTTAAGCAATTCTCCACGGCATAAAGTCTGGTGAAAAAACTTGCCTTTAACTTTAAAAACTTTTAATGTTCTGTTGAACCTCTTCTAGGTGTATTCCTTTCTTGATATCAACTTGATTCTTTACTTGGGGGATTTAGTTACCTTGCAATGTTTGATGCCATTTCGACACGTTTTTTTGAATATGGAATGAAAATGATAATTTTACGTACGTTCATGATTCTGTTTGAGTATGAATTATTAAACATGCGTAACGGAATATGCCATTCTGCGTCTATTCCCAATAAACTTCAAATGATAGCTATTTTTCCCATGAAAGCTCCGCTTCATTTTTTCCCCTAAACAAATTATCTATCTGTAAACTTCGGGAGTGGAAGTCCAACTTTTCGATGAACTTTTAATGGTAATGGCGAGCAACGTAAAATAATACTCACGGGGGAGAAATATTCCAGTTTGAAAAATGAATGTAAAATTTGAGACAGTTCCAACAAGAATTGTTGGTTAAAACTGGTTTTTAACTCAAGAATAAATTCAGGAGACAACTCTTTTGAAACCCATCTTTTGATGATAACCAGAGTTTTATTTTAATATGAAGTGGATTTCAAACAGCGGAGTGATCGTGACTAATTTTGCATAAGTTGTAAGTGGTATTTAAGTTTAAAATAAATTGAATCCAACTAAGAGAATACAGTATTAAATGGGATGCTAGTCGTTAATAAATTCAAAAGAGATAATTTTCGAAATATTACCGGCATAAATTTTCGCCAGATTAATACCATATGCATAATTTTGACGATTGCTGTATGGATCTTTGCTCAAAATTAGCAAAACCTTCCAATCCAAACAGGGTACAATGTCCCAAATGAAATCATTCCAATAATTGTCCGTCTCAGATGAACGGATGGTTCGCTTATAGTAAGATTGAAAAGAATAACCTAATTACTGAATTTTGTCTCACAGAGTATTTTTCTTTCGAATAACTTATCCACGTGTGCTTACTGGTCATGTAAAACTACAAAACTTACTCGGATAAGTTGCATAACAACTGAAGAATTATCTTCGCAAACAGATTTCTTCGCTTCCATATAAGGAGTAACCAAAATTTTTGAGAGATGTAAAATATGTTACAACAGATCACACGTAGTGATGTCACCAGTAACCAGGATAGCATATGTTCAGGTCAAAACATATCCAGGAATTACATTGCTCACTTTCGGAAGTAATTAAGTCGGTTACTTCCTGAGATTCTGCCCACCTCATTTTCTTTGAGGTGATTGAAAAATATCACTCAGAGAAGTTTCTGCGCCGGATAAAATTAAGGGCAAAATCATGTCTTCGTAACTTCGTAACGGGTACCAAGTCCCAGATCACACTGGGGTGCCGCCCATTAGGGCACGTCGCATTTAATCTTCCTTTCACAAGGGAAGATTTTTCCCACCAGGTATCAAACCAGGGGTCACCTGGTGAAGAAGCAAGCACGCTACCACTCGCGCGTTACGAAGCCGCCATCCTACTACCTCACAGGAAAATTAGCTTGTGAGTATGAGTTAGAACGTATGTGCGAGCGCACATGATGTATTTCCTCTTCTAAAGTCGAGTTGGGTATTCGTTTAGTCACGGAAATGGTAAAATAACATGAAGGGAGGTGAAGCAGAGTGAAAAAGCTGAACTTCAAGTTTCAAATGTGTATATTAAAATGCAGGTCCTGTATCAGCTTAAAGAAATACTGTAAGTTTTAACAAACTCTCCCGGTTACTCTATTCATGATCTCCCGTATGTCCACTCTAGTGTAAATCGATTTGTTCTTGAATTCTCGATGCTCCTTTGCATTTGAGCCGAGGTATATTAGAAAGAGTGTTTTTTCGTATTATCCAGAATTTAATTGTCAAATGAGGACTGAATTGATATTCAATAAGGATTACCTTGTTCAACTTATAAATTTGTGATTTCAAAGTTTTTCCCTATTCTTCTTCACCTAAACATGCATTCAATCCGTGCCAACGGGATACTTTCTTTCACAAAGCGCCAGTGAACTGTCAGTCAGTTGTTCAATGACACTAATTGCTTATTTTACCCAGAAGCACGACGGAGCTCCAGCTGATATTAATATCAAATGATAAAGTGCACATTCCAGCCTTACCGCTGTGTGTTCAGGTGCACGTGCAGTCCTCGCAGATGCTCTGAGCTCGACCTTGATCAGTTTGTAATAACAAAAACGTAAGGACAGAAATAGCACATGTATGAGAGTGACTGGGATAGGCAGACGACTAAATTTATCATCAGAGAGAATAGATGACCCAGGCTTACACTGATAACGTATCTACTTTACGAGGGCGGTGGAGTCGCTGAAACGATCTTACGCTCGCAAGATAGGGCTTCAAAACATGACTCGATTCGCATATCCAGTCTTACTTCTTCACTGTTCCGTCGAAAGCAATTATCCGGCAGCGATGTCTACCCTTGGGCAATTAAAATTCTAGATAATTCTAAATGCTCCGAAAAAAATAGACGATATTTCAGGAGTAAAGGGACGAAAGGCAACTGTTGAGCTACTCGGCATCTACAGTGCCGTGAGGGATAGTCGGAGAGGAACGATGGTATCGGAAATTTTTCGGATTTGTCAATGAGATATGACTTTAAGCTCGTGTTTTTCTAACAGAAAATGTTCACCGTTTACAAGTTCAGTAATAGCAACCTAATCAAAAGGTCATAAGTGATGATTTTTTGATTTTCCTTCATTAAGTGCTCGAAACTGACGAAGCAAGTACAACACTGATGGACTTTCAACTCAACACTTACTAGACGTGCATAAGTAACGCGCATAGCTTATGAGGGACATGAAAGGAGTTCGAAGAATAAAGTTTCCACTTCGAAATGAAATCCGCAAGTAATGAATTATAATTTCCCTATTTTGCTAATTAAATTCAGCCATATGCATGTAAATTTAGATTAAATTGTATTTTTTAAGACGAATTTTCTTACCTTGTATGATTGCATTAAAAGCTATGATATCTTTTCAAAACTTCAAAAAGCTCAATGACATTAATCTTTTTATCTTATTTTTATTACAAGAAGGAATGTTAGTGGAAGTAATGCGAAACCTGTTGAATAAATGTCCTCGAAAATGGTCGGCTGTGAAATTGTCTTGTCTTCCCAGAAATTGATTGCGTAACATTATTCGTTGTTCAGAATAATTTGAAATGACCGTTCCGCACAATTTCGAACTTCTAAATTAATTAATGGAACGCTAATGAACTCATACAACTCGAACAGCTCCCAACAAAGTGAGTTGAATTTGATCAGTTCTAAAGCGATTCCATTTGTAGGGCGTCGTTATATCACAGAGGGCTGCTGATAAGATACTGTCGCAGAGCCAAGACCGCCTCTCCTGCAATTATCGCGGTCAGAGATTAGAAGATCTCCAACTGCAAGCTTCCAGGACTAAAGCGATCACAACTGGAACTACGTATAGCTACAATAATGAAGCAGACAGTGCAATGATGAACTGGACTGTTGCCCCCGCACTGGTTTTGTTCAGCAGTGGCTGAAACCTAACAGTAGAGACGGATAATTCTATTTAAATTTATCTACATTGAAGTTATGCATTAGATGGTATTTATTTGTCCATAGAAGTAGCGAAAACTTGCAGTACGGGTATACTTAGAGAGCATAGTAGCAATCAAATATGGTTACATTTCCTAGTAGACATCTTTGAATGCACTAAATCATTTGCTAGCCAATTCAATTCGTACAGCTCAGCCTTTCATCCTCATCATCTCATCCTACGTTGCGTCGAGTCTGGAACAGAGTAGAGCATCCATCATGCAGGCTCAGACACACACCTTTATTGAACATGGTTCCATACCTAGGGCTCATCATTTTCCCATATCCTCTCCATTTTTCAATTGAAGTTGAATTTGCAACGGAAAATCTTTTTTGAGACACAATTTCTAGAATGAGTTTGTTCGTCAGTTTGATGAAAATTTCTCTACTCTTCAGCGTGGTCTGCATAAATTCCACGCGTGACGTCAACAACATGATAGTAATTTAGGTAACTACGAAAGTCTTAGTTGGGAAGAAAATGGTGGAAAAAACAATAAAAAATACTGCAATGATTGTATTGTACAGTAATATCGAAAAGTTCAAAGACTGTAGGTGTTTCGACGGCGAGATTGACTAAACTGACTACCTACATAAGCAAATTGAAGACAAAGAAAACAACGAAAAATAGACACCTAACTTCATTTTAGTATTTTGTGCGATCTCCTTGTGTCTTCAGCAAAGCTTCCAAACGTCTTGGCATGGAATCAGTTTTTAACAATACTTCAACGGTATATGATAGAACCTAGTATCCTACCGTGACTTGATGAAAAGTGGTACTGATGAGGTACCCATGTTCACCAACCTGTTTTCACGCAACTCCACGGGTGCTTTATTGGATTAAGGTCAAGCGAGCTCCTCAGCCACTTTATCAATTTACGAGTTATGGGACTCAGGAGCTCGCAAGACACCCAGCCTTAAACTCACCACTTGGGTGGGTGACTGAACCTAAATGTAACAGTCACCACCTTACATAGTTAGTTCCCAAAATACGATAGTTGATAGATACAGGGGCACGAGGTGTTACACCAAGGTAAGAGAGGATTATACATACACCCCTAATCTAGCAGTCAAACTCTCAGTCTTGCAACTTTCCACCGATATCCTAAATGTATAAACTCGGAAGGTGTACGTAAAACAATATACATGGAAGCTTCGGGCTTCTGTTAATTATTCAAAAAAATGGCTACGAACAAGTTTAAAAACTATTTCTCATGCTAAATACTTAGATGCAGCGTGTGAAATGAATGTTTATTGATCAACAAATTCGTAAATAGTGCGTTTCGCCAGTCTGAAAAAAATCACATTCACAGGAGGAATCTTTGAATGCACAGGAGGAATATCTTGTGGCTCACATTCACAAGACGACATGTGCGTCGGTGTGAAGTCTTGAGAATGAAAATTCGAGTAACTGAACCATGCCATCACATTCGAAATTTATTGATTTAAAAGATTGGGTGGCGTGGAACACGAGTGCAATATCGTCTTCAAGTAGAAAGTGTTGGAGGAGTGAGATATCATCCAACCGAAGGCTCGGGCGCTCCTGTTGCGAGACCCTCCAAAAAACAACGACTGGGATACAAGTTTCGTATTGGCGCAATTTGCATGTCAAGCGAAGTGAAAAGGGAGAGAAGGAACGCAGCAGATGTTGGTTCGGCTTCACACAAACGTCATTCAGCTTTGCATGTTCTCGTTTGAACCTCACACGCGCTTTGAGAGAACACGGTCTTCAACACGAAAGATATACGCCCGTTGACTTGAGTACATTCATTTGGGAGCCCTATTTATATTGATCGTTATGATCAACGATATCGTAAAAAAATCGAACGAAAACAAAACAGTGCGCACAGATCCAACGGGAAAAATTAGTGAATAAACACAAAATTGCGAAACGGTTGTTTGTACATTACAGAGATTATTATTTTGCAAAAGCAGGTAATGCAAATTCAGTGTCAGGCCTCCAGCATTTTTCATGAAAAGGAAAAACGCTCATTCTTTTATTTTACTTTTTTTACTTCTTGAGGAAAAAAGTGTTACAGTATGAATCTCCTGTTATCATAGCTTATGAAGATTGAGTTTTCAGTGGATTAGTGCATCAGATTTTCAGAGTTCCAAGGCAAAGAAAACACTTGGATTAGACTTCTTTTGACGATGGAGTCCAAGGCCTGCTATAGATTAACTTCAAGCTCGTGCGTTTTGTTTTTATTCACTTTTCCTGTTCATATGTCCTTTGGCTTCTTTTAAAATAAGTCGATTGAAATTGGCACACATGAATGGGTTTTTGCTGAAATATGTGTTGATAATCTCTGAAGTAGCGTAGTTCGAGAACGATTTCACTCTGCTTTGCTGGAATTCTCACTCTTCGTTTATAAATTATATTCGTGCTTTCAAAACTCAGATATTCAGGCGGCTCTCTCAGCTCAGCTTGGCTCTCAGGTCTATTCAGAGTTTCATGCATGATTTCAGGCTCGAAATTTCTTTCCCGCTCCAGAGTTTGATACGCTCATTGTGTGTCATCTTCAGACAGGATCATTCTGGTCAGTAATAGATGAACAGATTCAGCAGTTGTTCATTAGTCTGTGGTCATGAATGAACTTTAGAACTGGAATTGTTAACTCGTAATTCATAATATGGGTTCATATATCTTTGAACTCTTTCGTGACTATGTTTTTCAAATTATCAAAAAGCTCATTAAAAAGCAGTGAAATTCCAAAAAATTACTATCGGAGTAAAGTGTTACAGGTTGTCATACAATTGTATTGTAGAAATTTAGGAAGCTCAATAGGGAAGCTCATTTCAGGAATACACTAATACAGAATTAGCCATGATAAAATGACCTGAAAAATTCAAAAGTCTAGCCCTTTGCCAATCAGATAATTTTTGCAATAGGCTTGCATTCATAAAAGTAGCAGCATCCTTTTGAAAGCGAATTTTAAAATCCATATTGATAGGACAGGATAAAAACATGATCTTGAGCATCTGTGACCAGCAGGTTAACGTTCGACGCAACCTAGTGATCCAACTAGATACCGAGTGTCAAAAACATAACGAATAAAACGAATAATATGTGAATAATCATATGTGCATATTAGTTTTTTTTGTGCAGATGATTTTTAGGTAAAAACAACGTTGTAACCCATGGCGGTTAAGAAAAGCCTTCCTTACCTATATCCCCGAGCGAGTTCTCAATAAATCGAAGTCATCGCAACTGAAAGTGTCTAGACCTCTGCATGACCTGACACACATGGGAGCTCAATTACATTGTCTTAATTTTATAACCCTCTCAAAACGTCACAATCATCCTGAAACTGCTTAGCTTCAGGGGGAATTTAACATGACCGTTTTTTCATGTTGTGCATCGAGGTAGTTTCCTAATGTGGAAAAAAGTCGGACTTGGTTTTACTGTGGGTTCTCCTCATCAGATAGAACTGTTCACCACGTTCTAGATATGAGCTCTTTTAGAACAGAACTCTAGACAAAGAACTCCTGTAGAATAGAACTCTAGACAAAGAACTCCTGTAGAATAGAACTCTAGACCACTATTTTTCTAGAAAAGAACTCTAGACTACAACTCATGTCGAATAGAACTCAATCCAGAAGTCTTGTATAACAGAAATAAAGACCTGAACTCTTCTGGAATAGAACTCTAGAACAGAGCTACAGACCAGAATTCTTCTAGAACTAAACTCCAGACCAGAACTCTTTCAGGAACAAGAGACACGTGCGTCTTCTTATGCATGCCATACACGTGCGTCTTCCTATGCATGCAACACACGTGTGTCTTCCTGTGCATGCAATACACGTGCGTCTTCCTATGCATGCAATACACGTGCGTCTTCCTATGCATGCAATACACGTGCGTGTAGGTTGCGAAGAGGAAAACATGTTGGATCCAATCTCGCGCATCCCCGGGGTAAAATGATTGTACGTTACTCAACGGGGACACCAATGACAGCTCAATTAAATATGAGAACGGACGCAGCTCATTGGTCCAACACGGCGGGTGACAAAGCGATTGGAAAACCGTTTGCGTCGCTCGAGGCTGAGGCCAGAAACCATGAGCCACGGCGTGACGAGCACAAGGGAAACAGCCAACGACCGGTGCGATGCAGCCATAATTTCCGCGATGTCAGTATGGTACGAGCAAACAAAGCATGTCATGATGATGGGCGACAAATGAAGACTGGTTGTGTGAGACTGCGACTGGCACGACTAACCAATTAATGGTATTCATCAATAGAGCGTGATGAATTAAACGAGCGAGCTGGAGGAAGAGTAAAATACGTAATTTATAAACGGCTGTTACAGTGTCTTGCTAAATTATTCCTGAACACGCTATAGTGCCTTTGTCATAAAGCAATGGGGCAATGGGAGTTTGAAGCAGAGTTTACTTTTGTTGTTTGATTGGAGTTCATAATTTCAAGTTCTGTTTTTGAGTTTTTCGTCTATTTAAGATAAAAGAATAATCAGGTTTCATAATGGAGATCAATTAAACGATCGTGGAAACCGCGCACATGATCGGGATTCTGTCCCACAGATGTTTCTTAAGATATATTTGTTATTTATTTATCGCTCCATAATGGCGTACTTCATAAAGTCGTCATCGACGTCTTTGGAGATGAAAACGCTCTGCGTTGTGATTTTCCCCGTTAAGCATGCAATATGCTGCAAAACTCAATGAACACCATCCTTGCAAATGGTTGTAACACCAACTCTATACGCATTTTTGTAATTCTCCAATGGAGTTCGAGATACAAAATTTCATATGGCCCTATGCTTCTGTTCTTCACGTATATTTTAGCATCATAATAGGTCTTAAGATCGTGTCATATACTTTCAGCAGATTCCGATTTCGAAGTTTCATAATATTAACAAGTGATGTCCCACATGTAATTGCGATATTTTCAATTATCTCCGGAGGCAGTGCTGCAGATTCCCAGGAGATCTAAGCATGCGCTACTAAAAAAGTCTACGGACTAAATTAATCAAGTTTCAATTTATCATATTCTCAAATTTTCACGGTAATAAACGCACATCCATAATCATACAAAAGTTGTTAACAGAGCTTCCAAAACTTGAAATCCACTCTTAAATTGAAAGTATGCCGTGTATTTAACTGTGAACTGAAAGACTTCCAACGAATATATTGAAAAATGAGCTTCTATACATTACATAATTTCATCGTATTAAGTGTCCAAACCTAAATTTCAATTTCGAATGGGATCCATATTTACACGCAAATATGAATCTTCCAGCAGAAGTCCTCGACGGCACGTCTGACTGAAACTGCGCATGAAAGCCATGCGATGGTATCAGGCTCTCAGGACTTTACAGAGGACTCCTCTTTTTAGCACGCTGGAAAATATTTAATGTGTTTTTGAGGTTACTATGATTTTTTGAGGTTTTTTAGCATCATGAATTCATCATAAGATGATACAGTGACGTGTGTCATAAATATATTATGACATTTGAAATCTTCTGAGTCCAATAACTGTAGGACACATAAACTGTACTTATGTATGCACAGTGCGACACGTTGGTGAGAGTCTACGGTATTTCATACCAAAGTTTAACTTACTCTGATAACCAGAAATTTCTATCGATCGACACAGGATAAATACATAATTAAATAAAGGGCCATATTTGCATATTTTCAAGCTTCTAATATTTTCAAGCTTCTGTACCGAGAGAATTTATTTATGCCCGTGAAGAGCACATTCGCACTTTCTGAACTAATTTACGTATTTATGAAATCGAAATCACACACCATTGCGGAGAGTGCACTCGAATCGCTTGTTATTCCGCACGGAATCACAGGGCCAAACACACTTCACACGCCTCCTGCACCTGCAGCACTGAGCTGACGAGTGAAAGTTGATACAGACAGGTAAGTCAAAACTTTTCAAAGTGTGCGCCCACCATGTTTTTTTCTGGTTGTGTATTTTTCGAATGCACAAGTAATTCTATAAGTATTATGAAGTAATTAATTAAAATTCAAATAATGGCATGAACCTTTTTCGCATGACTTGCAAGGCGAATGAACCATTTACCAAAGTCTTATACTTCCCAATTTTTAATAAATACGTACGTAGTAGCTGCACTGGAAAAACTGTGCTCTCGTCTCGTTTTTCATCAGGATTGCGTGAACAATAAAATTTTGTTTCGTTCTTAACATCTGCCATGACACTGAAGCACAATTTAAACTCAGGCACAGTTTGAATCGAATAAATTTCAAAAATTTCCCCAATACATTACGGTATTCTATCAAAATCAATATTTTAAGGTATTTCACTAATTTCCAACAACGCATCGAAAAGGAAGTAGATTCAATTGTGGAGGATAAACATTAATTTAATTACATTGATATCAACTTATTAAAATTTTCATTATGTGAATGAAGCACAATCAAGTGTTGTTGTTGCCCCTCCGAGGCTCGTGAATTTTCCATAAATTGTAATTGAGTTTTCCTGCCTCCAAACTGCAGGGGAACCGAGAGGAAGACATTTCTGTGATTACGTTCTTTAACGAATGCTTGTTTTTATTTCAAACGATGATCGTCAAAAACCACTCGCTGTCAAAACTTGCCTGATTTCAAAACAGAACTTTCTATAACGTAACCAAAATTTTTGATATCACACCGTACTACTCTGTTAATTCGTAGACTTTAAGTTTTACCTAATAATCAATTACCAGCACGCATTAATTCCTAAATTCGAGCGACGATGAACATTTTGATTGGTGCTAATTATTGAAAGCGATTCTTCTCGGTAAGATGGAACCTTCTCGTGAATCGAAATTAAATTGTTCGTTTTGTATGCCTGCTATTGGATGCTATAGGGCTGCTATAGGATGCTATAAAATGCAATAGAAATCACGGAGCGTATCCGGGCCACAAGTATGACAGCTCTAATTTAAAACATCCGCTCTTACGATTGAGGAATGTAATCTGTTTCTTTACTTTTTAACCGATGGAGCGCTTGTGATAATATACTGTTCGAGTTGCTTGCATTGTTTGGATCTGGCGTGAGAGCTGCAGCAGCCGCAGCTAACAAGGCGACTTGCGAAGCGCTACTTTATGCATTTACAGCCAACACGAGAGTTCTTTAGGTTGTTCGATGCCATCGTTATTATTTTTGTGAATTTATTTGCCTTTAAATTAGAACTTTCGATTAGAAAATAATGAAAAAGTGCAGGTATTCGTAGCCCATGCATAATCAATTGAGACGCAAATATGTGTCAGAGGCACGAGCTAATGATAGCAATACAACGTGGCTAAAAAACAATTAATCTAAGAGCAACAAAAACACTTCAAAAACACATGCGCGTATCGTGGGAACGAATGCGTTAACTGGCCGAGTACTCGCCGGAGTCGATACCTCCATCCGATGCAGACGGAGTCTCGCTATGTAGGGCGAATTGGCGTTCAGCCATCGGCTCTCCTCATTCCAGCCAATCCCTGGAATAGAGCTGGTCGTTTGTTAGCTCGACAGCCATTCTGATGATGCTTCTGCATTATCATCTTACCCAACATCGGCTCAGAATTATGGCCAAATGGGTTCGTTTCTAAGCGCCTTGAGAGCAATTCGCCAGAAGTGCCTGGTAATTGAGTCCAACGCTGGATCGCCGTAGCACATGATTTGGTGTTGTATTTTTATTGCTCGAAGGATCACCCGGTGCGGTGCCTTGATGAAGAGAATTGATTCGTGGACATGCGTGGCTGCTAACACCTCTCATAAATGGTTGGTATACGGGAAATATATTCAAGCACGTCTGTGACAGATACGAATGAAAATTTTGTTTTGCTTATTTTCGTTCAAGTAATATTCGAAACGGTTCGCGTACAGTCAAATTAATGAAATATTGAGTATCTCACTTCTGCTGAAATAACTCGTGGACAATTTCAGTATTGGGTAATTCAATACAACATTTTTTCCCTCAAAATCAATATTGAACAGATAGTACAAGAGAATTTCTTCAAATTTTATTGTTTCATATCTCAATTCCTCTTTCATTTGAATTTCAAATGGTCTAAAAACTTAGATAAATCAAAGCAGAACTTTGTTGTATAGCGATCATACAGTACCGATGTTCGTATCATCATCTCTAAAAGCTAAAGATCAGCCGAGACGGAGGATTAGGTTTAATATTAAAGTTCTGATTCGTTTCGTTCACGCTCAAAATTTCTCTAATTATTTTAGGTAACTGAGACAGACAGAAATGTAGCCTTGAAACATCATTCTTAGCATCAGAGTACGCATCACAACGCCCATGACAATCCTTCCCAACTCAGAAAGTCTCCCAGTTTGTCCTCCCTCGAGAAATTACCCTCGTCTCTCCTCAGTTCTTTTGTTTTTATCGGAGTTCGGAAAAGTTGTGACGATTGCAGGCCCGTGAGAGCCCTTGTTAAACCTTACTTCTGTTGACTGTCTCGACAACTCGGCAATGATTTCGGCATTACTTGCGATTCTCTAGCAGACAGAAAAAAGGGAATAGCGCAGCAATGAAATGTGTAACGTTCTTCAAAAAAGTAACGTATTTTGAAATTCTGTGTTGTTTAGCACACACTGCAACTAACGGAGTGTAGTGTTAAGAGTAGCAATAGAGAACAACAAAAATGCAACAAGTTTTGAGATTGTATATCATTTAGCACCTCCTACAGCTAACTGACTTTAGTATTGAGAGCAACATAGGGAGCAGCATTCTACTTATGAGACTAAAGAAATGGAGAGGATATGAAACATATTATTTGATGATGAAATGAACAATGCAGGTAGGGGAGAGCAAGACTAATCCGATTTCAGTGAACTATATAATGGACTACTCTTAAACAGTACACATTCGTCTATAGCGAAGCAAATACTGTTTGTATTTTTGTGTCCTTCAAGTTGAAAATATTTAGTATTTATCTTCCAGTGATCTATAATAAGCTGACAGCCTCCTGGAATTACTCATTTATCTCAGCCATTCTGAAGCTTTCAATTTTTACGATGTGCGCCGGAGAGCTAATGATGTGGAGGGTCAACGCTTTAATGTACGACCTTTCACCATCGAGGATAGTAATGACCTTTCGAGGATCCTAAAGCTTAATTAGTTCCCGACTGAAGTCTTTTTATGATTCACACATGCATCGAGGCACAAAATTTAATCCCTTGTAGGTCAAAACAGTACCGCATTATCTGAAAATCAAAAATTAGCTTAGCATATGCGGTATAAGTTCCTATGATTTATTTCGCAGCTCAATGAGTCAAATAGGCTGTGGAAGTAGAGGAAAACAATCAATAAAAGACTGAATAATAATGTATTACGTACAAGCGTATTTCTAAGCGAAAAGTATGGAAATATCCAAGGGTAAAACTTTGCCTCAGACGTTGCGTAAGAGAAAATGAAATATAAAGTAGGTTTTTACCCTATAAGCCTCTCAAAAATACTCACGCGTGAAGAATATTGTTTCCTAGATCAAAGGGTGTGTTTTGTTTTGCATTAGTATAATCCATCCATCTAATAGAAATCCATCTTCAATCCATCTTTCTAGTAGAAATTCATAGCAATATCATAGCTAAAGGCTAACGTGAGATTTGAAAAATCAATTGCATCTCTTTCTGAACGTTCTCGCTTTGGGCACGCAGTTCAAAAATTCTCAATGCTCGGAGTTGCTAGGACAATTTTATGCGAGAAACCCTGAACCAGGGACAAAATCAAGCAGCTTTGATAGTCGACTCAATCGTTTTGTCCTCTTTATCTCATTGGGGCGCAGCGGCTGTGAAGGCGCGATGCACTTCAACAAGCAGGATCTGACGACTCATTTGACAATTGGAAATTCGAACAGCGTTCTCGGGTGAATATTAATTCAGTTCGAGTAAATCGGCAATTGTTCCGATAATTTGAAAATTCAACAGAATGGACAATTGTCTACTCGTGCAGAATAAATGTTCTTTTTGCTCGTAACAGGTCGGACGTCATCAATTCACTTATAATACCACAAAAAAAATCATTCCAATTAATCACTGAAGGCAGAGAATGCTCCCATAAAACCAAGTCGGTATGATGCTGAGGATTAGTTAAATGTCATGCAACCCATTAAGTAAAATTGTGTATTCTAAACGTCTATGTTGATTTGGTTTATGTGGAGCGCATTTAGTTAGCAACGTTGTCGAAAGTTTTCGTTGATGAAATAGTTTTGGTTTTTAACGTGATTGGTTAAAAATATTTATTCATCCTTAAAACTACAGAATTTTCTTGCGTAGAAACTGTATAAATTTTCTGTGAGCTTGCATGCGGGTACGTTGCTTCAGATCCTAATTTGAAGCGCGCGTGTTCCAATGCAAAGCTTCAATTTTCTTTATCAGAGGCAGGGAAAACGTGCAAAATCAGTTCAACATGAATATTTCTCTTTTGCTAGTAGACACGTTAACTTTTGCTTACTTTTCAAAAATTATTGAAACACAGATTAATTGAAGTTTTCGAGGCGAGAAGAAGACAGTCCACCATACTCTCTATAGTTGATAATCTTTTCTTTTTCAGACTGAAATACTGTGGCTAATATTTTTTACCAATATGAAGTACTTAAGTGTAAAGTGAAGTTTATAAAACTGCTGGAGTATGAAACGTTTCCTTCGAGAACAAGGAAATTATACAGTAAGGTCTTTCATCGTAAATACGAATTAGGAAAATCATTAAGATTTACGGATGGCTAATATATACCATAAATACTCAAAAAGTCCCAACCTTTACGGAACACGTTCACAACGTCATCACTGTTTCTAGGAGTAAGGTGACCGACCGTGGATCACATCGCACAAAACCTTGTTATTGTTTCCCGACCATAACGTTAATTAAAAATAAAATAGGCTCGGTAATTGTCCGTCTTAGGTAAACATGCGACTCGCTGCTAGTAAAATTGAGAAGAGCATCCTAATAGTCATGCATTTTCCTCTTAATTAGAGAAGATTCAAATCTCAAACAACTTACATGCAGTCCTTCTGGACATGTGAAACTAAACAACGAGAGCTACGAGTATGTTGCTCATTATGCACTCGTACCAAGGGAGCGCGAAGCTGAATTTTATGTTCATAATTAACAGGCTTTGTATCTTAAAAAGGAGCTCTCGCACTTAACTTCCATTAGGTTGGAACGCTCTAACGTATGATGAGAATTCATTAACGTAAAATTAATACTCGTAAAATGCCATAATTTTGACAGGAATGTTGATTCTCACTGACTTGAGTTAGCAACGCGAAAATACCTTCGAAAATTAAAACTGCATCTAAAATGGGCATTGCTAAAAGAAAACTACGGCAAATTTAGCTGCTACTTGTAGGCGATCTTTAGAAATAATTTATTGCTGCAGAATCTGATATAAAACGTGGAAAATTTCGGTCAACTCCAAGCTTGCAATAATCAATCATCCAACTTGCATTAATCAATCTAATAACAAACGTGAACACTTTTAATCAATCATTCAAGCTTTCATTGATCAATTGATCAACATGGATATTAGAGAATATGACTCTTGGCTTTGGAGAATTTTAGAGTGTTCTGATTATTTTATCAAAACTGGGGCTGCTAGTGTCATAATTAATTAAAAATGATGAACCATAAAAATGACAAAAAGTGAATAATTATCAAAATGAAAAAGAATGGATTCCACCTGATGTCCTTCTTATTCAAAAAAGTCTACACACTTTGATGCCCAAATTATACGACCGTGAAAATCATTGTTTGCATTTTGTTTTACAGTATATTTTGTTTACGCGGTGAATATCCAACACAGTTTGAACGATATTAGAGAATGAATGCGCAGCATCGGTTTTACGCTCATCCTGGAGCGGTGTTCCCCTAACAAGCCAAAAGTTGATAAAAGCCTCCCAGAATTGTTGGAGCCATTACCTTAACTCGCAGAAACTGTGCTTTGACGACCGTATCTGCATACGATTCCAGTTCTGGACCCGTGCTGGCTGTAGCTGGAACAGAGTTTGGAAAGCCAGTCAAGCTCTAATTGCTTTTTAAATCCTTTTGTTTGCTCAGCTCTTAGTGGAGCATTTCTGAAAAAAATCGACAACAAAGAACAGAAGCAATCCCGATTTAACTCCTAACCCGGCACTTTCAGCTTGGGGAAAAGTAACAGCAATAGAGCACTGCAAAATAATTACGTATTGTTTCGTAAAAGTTCGTAGAGTTAGTATCCATTCGGATTGAGAGAGTTATTGATCAAAACCCTTTAAATATTCGTAGATAGCACGTGTATAGTTCACATTATAGCATGAGAAAGCCTTTTCCTCTCTTAGCTAAACATCAATAAAGAATCAATGAAAAGTAATACAAATGATGATCGAATTCACCACTTGCTTTCATTTTATAAAAACACTTAAATATTCCGTTGGGAATCATTGCGTACTGTTGCTTATGTAATGCTATGATTAAAACAGTCAGATTTTTTGTCGATAAATGTTCAACAGGTACAAGGCTGCTGAAATTCCCGAATGTTCCCTAGATTTTATATCCTTGGTGAACGCAGCATAGAGCATGTGCCGCGATAGGCATACAAAAACTAAGTACTGCTGATTTACCGTCACCGTCTACAATGTTCAAAAAACAGTTTATTGGAGCGCTCGGACGAGCGGTGCTCGGGTAAAAATTTCACAAAGTTGAGCCTGTCCAATATTTTGAATTAGCGCTCAGAAGATTTTAAGTAAGCGCGTAAAATATGCAGAGGAGGTGAAAAAGCGTTGATTGACAGCGATGAGTACTCGCAAGATTGTACTCAAGTAAGCAATGCTTAGGTATTACACGACCTGCAATCATTGTGAGGTACTCCATTGAGTGTATGAACAATTCAGCTGGGACTAGCAAATTCTACTCAATACATGAATAACATTGAAAAAAGTGCGGAATATTTAACCCATTACCGTTTCTATGACTATAAAATCGATTTTCGTTAAGTTCAGCCGTACTTTAGCTTTCTTTTCGACACCAGCTGAACGGAGCCGTACTTTATACCAACATATGAAAGCTGCTAGTGTTTCATGCAAAGCTAAATGCATGCTTATGGTCAAAATACGGTGCCAGCAAATAGCATTAGTAGTGGTATAGGTTATAGAGCTTTCGGGGGCACCATGGCACTCTGGTACCGTGTTAGCCTCACATCTAGGCAGTAAAGGCTCGACTCCAGGCTGGGAGAGGCTAGTTTTCATGTTACTACGGAGTGCTTCCTTGAAAAAAATGAGTTAAAACCTCACATTCCACCCGTCACTCACGCGTCAAATAGTTATAAGCTTTGAAAATTAAACGATGTACTCCATGTCGACTGTGTAGAAATTAATTAAGTTTTCTTTTATCTTCCTTTCTTTTTTCTTAAAGTGACTTAGACTATGTCGCACCTGAAGAGAAAAGACCATTTAGTATGGACTGTAGAAAATGGGGAATCTAAGCACAAAGCTTGTTCCCATCCAGGATCCCCTGAAAACGATAAAAAAGGTGTGAAAATTAAAAAAAAGTGAAGGTGGCACGAAAAACAGAAGTCCCGAAGGTCTATCTATAACTGAGGAAACCCAACTGTGCCTAACAGCGTCATATTTATAAAAGTTATCTTATCAAAATGTAAACATTGGGTAACGGTATGTTTCTATTATTTTTTCAAATTTCATTTCTTAATAAATATCAGAATCAATCATATCGAATGAGTGAAATAGGAATTAATAATTTTTGCAGAAGCCAATTGAATGAAATAGCAGAAAAGCCTTGAGAGTTTAATACGATCACATTCCAGTCGAAGGTTTGCTGAACGGTCCCACAAATTTATACGAGATCATTAGTACCGTGATTCAAACCACAGCATATACTCCTTGTTAGTAATCTTCACGTCAAGAATTTCCTATTGCAATGTTCGTGAAATAGCAGTTAATAGATCCAGTTTGTTGGTATTTAAGTCGTCAAGATCGCAGGGTAATTGCTCTGAGCGATGTTGAATGCAATGCCTATATTCCTGATGTAGGAGGAAAGTTGCAGATAGGACTTTTGCAGAATTCAGTGCCTATTCTTGATGTAGGAGGAAAGTTACAGATAGGATTTCTTGCAGAGTGCAGTACCTATTCTTGATGTAGGAGGAAAGTTGCAGGCAGAACTTCTTGCGGAATGCAGTGCCTATTCTTGATGTAGGAGGAAAGTTGCAGATAGAACTTCTTGCAGAGTGCAGTGCCTATTCATGATGTTGGAGGAAAGTTGCAGATATGACTTTTTGCAGAATGCAGCGCCCATTCTTAATGTAGGAGGAAAGTTGCGATATGATTTCTTGCAGAATGCAACGCCCATTCTTGATGTAGGAGGAAAGTCGCAGATATGACTTTTCGCAGAATGCAGTGCCTAATCTTGATGTAGGAGGAAAGTTGCAGATATGACTTCTTTATCAAACAGCCATTCGCTATTGCACCCACACGCTCCCATAGCGTTTAGTTACGTAATTCAGTGCGTCGAATAACGTTTGTGGGAATGGTGTTCCGTCGCACAGCTGGGCTCTTGAACGCCACCAGCACTCAACGCATATGAAGAACATTTGTTGGTCTACAAGACATTCCCATCAGAGGGACTTTGTTAGTGCTGTTGACAACAACTTCTGAGCTTCGTATCGCTAGAGATACGGTCAGTTTGAGATTCTCGTCGCTCTAAAAATGTATATGGAAGCTTTTTGATATATGTGTATTTATGTCATACGGTATTCGCTGTTTTGGAGCGTTGAGAATTCTAATGAAGGGTTTATAATGTTATTCATTATTTTACCTTGTGAGAGCCCAAAGTGAATATTTTTATTCTGTTAGTTTTTGATCCCTACGCGTAAAATGAATCTTGAGAATTAGGCAACGAGCTGATCTTCAAATTACAGCAAGAAATCAATGGCTTAGAAGTATCGTCGGTCTGCTGTTCTAATAGCACAAATTAGAGCTAAAAACTGCGATCCCTGATTTAGTGAAGATTGAAGCAAAGGAAACACTGATCCCTAATTAAAGTTGAATTAATGCACCGCCTTATCATCATGAGTTATTGCATTGCAAGTAAATGAAGGTACAATATGACAACTAAATCTCCGCGTCGTAGCAGTGTACGGCCGAACTGTTCGTTAAATATTTCCGGCTAAATATCAAAATTGTAAATAATTTCCTGCCTGTTCTGATTTATAAAAAAATCAGAAGGAAGAAATGTTAGAGGGGTTTCTTGTTTGTTTAATTAACATGGATTGTCAAAGAAAAAATTACCTGAGACCCGAAATGGAAGACACTTTGTTTCTGCTATTAAGGTTTCATTCAGAAGCCTTAATAGCAAAAATGAACGTACCTACAATATACTCTACTCTTACACAGGCTCGTCGTTTGCTTATTGGAGGACGCGCGAGGAATATTTGTCTAAGAAAACTTAAAGCCAACAATTAACTTATTTTTCACGGACACTTTTAGAGGGCAATATCATAAAGTAATATTTCCAAATGAGAGTTTAATCTAGCGAGAGAATACACAATTTAAACTAACGAGAGAATACGACTTCAAGTAACAAATCTTGGTGTGAAAGAAGGTAAACTCAGGCCGGGCTACCAGTTCCATTTGGGTTGTGAGGTACAACGCTCGAGAAGTGAGTTTTTTCTCAATTTTTCATGATCCAGGCTTAGTTACGTTACGAATAACGAATAACGTTAGGCGAATAACGTTAGGCTTTAGAATTAAAAAAGAAAGCTCACAAGGTGATCACAAGAAATTCTACCGTTAAATATTTTTGTTCATTCTCATGTTTGTTTCCAATATTTTTTTACTCGTATTCTAACAGCAATGAATGCAGCGAAAAACAGTTCAGCTTAAGTCAGTGTTCCTTCATTCATCTTGTTAAGATATTTTACCGAGTGAGCCTTTGAGTATGAGAGCTTACTGAATGGAGACCAAGTACGAAATGATGCTTCACATTCAGACACACGAGTTATAAAGGGTCTTTGCTTTGGTCACGCGTCTTTTCAAAGGTTCAAACGTTCAAACGTTCAAAATTTAATTCCGTGGTCTAGTTAACTCATTCCTGCCGATGTTATTTAACACCTGCGAGCATTTACACTATCAGATGTAAATTTAATTTATTTAGTTTTGTCATCATTCATGAAGGTGGACGATACACCGCGTTCCCTGCATATCGGTCTAAATAATACCAATTTTCCTTTGCAAATTAATTTGCGATAGAGGAGAATAAAGAAATCTGAATTATATATGATGAAAAAAATGAAAACTTTTGGTTCAAAATACAAGCAAGAAAAAATGAAATAACAGCTGGAAGAAGGTATTGGTTCAAATTACTAACGGACCAGTAAGCATAAAATATCGATAATATTTTTTGAACGAGTCCTTTTTCCTATGATTGTAATTTTGACAGTGAAGTCACCCGTGCGGCGTAGACGATCGCGTTTTGCCAGTCTCACCAAAGTCAATTTCCTAACTTGATGCGCAGCTCCAGGACCCCAGACCTCAGTTATGACCTTTGCGGCACTCTTTGTCATGAAGCTCCAGGGAGGTTTATTTTAGTCATGAGCCTCAACCTGCCATTGTTGAACCCAGAAGAACTCCCCCTCAGAAAGCCCCCCTCGAAAACAGGCGGCTGCCAGTCATCGCTTCTAAAAGTGCCTCGGCTAACTTTGTGCCAAAGTGCTTCTGATTTTCTTTTACTGTCGGGAGGGTTTTCTTCTTTAGATACTATTCATCAATTACTTTTCAAAACCACCAGCATATGTAAGACACCATTTGCGCGAGTATATCAGGCGAAAAATGCGTAATTGTGTGCATACGTACATACTGATACATTTGAGGAATGAGAGAGTAGAACATATTTTTGGTCACAAAATGCCGCTTCACCAACATTCATGAATTTATTTGACGGTCCTGCATGGTGACGCAAACCCTACAAATGCGCATCGTTTCTGACATGGCTTCAATTCGACGCTTTTTATTGTTAAGATAATTTTAAGAGCCTAATTTAAAACGCTCGTAAAGACTATCAGTCAGTTTTAATGGCCTCTTTCGACGTTGTCCCAACAGTTAAATGACAAAAAAACACAATCCAAAATGTTATTCACGAAATTATTGTCCAGCGAAGTTTTTCAGACCGGACGATAGGACTTATTACTAAACGGAAAGCGTTGGAAGTTAGAAAATTCTAATTTTCAAAAGTGCAGCCCCACATTCTCTTCCTCGGAAATTTGTCTTTTTATCACCTAAAATATCACACATGAAAGGGTAAGTGAGACCATGAAAATATTTTTAAAAATTAGGACTCAAAGGTGAACAAAGCCCGAGAAAATTTTGGCTACAACATAGAAAACGACGATTCGCGTGGGACGAATATTTTGATTTCCTAGTAAGACATTCACACCAGTGAGCAAAACCTCATTAAAAAACTTCCAATATGTTGCATTGCATATTAAACAAATCCTTACGCATTAAAAAACTGAAAACACCTATGCCTACAAGTGTTCACTTTTGTCTATGACAGGGCATAGATAATTCGTATAATACTTATAAGGGGTGGCAAAAAGGTCTGAGTCATTTTCAGACATCTTGATTTGAGTCAAAACGAACGGTTTTAGAATAAAAAATAAAACTCACGAGTTTTTCGCAATATAAAATAAAAATACATTTATTTCTCAAATCTGCACACAATGCAAACTCGTTTCACGTCGTAAATGCATCTGTTCGTTCTTTATTCGATTAAGCTGTTTTTAAACCAACGACAAATGTGTTAGACGAGTCGGCCGTGTCCCGTGCTACACTCACGTTGCACGAGACTGTATATATATATATATATATATATATATATGTGTATGTACATCGGCTCGTGGAGCCAGAATTCGCTTCTGCAGCTTCTGATTGCATGTGACAGAACTCATTTAGTGACCCGAACTCAACCTTCAGTCTGAGTTAGAGGAATGATGACTCCGTCTCATAATCTTTAATCATTTGTTTCAATCCATCGAGGCGCAGTGGGCAGTGTATCTTCATCAGTACCTGTCGAAACTTTGTTCACGAACTAAAGAGGATAAATCATGTAATCTAAAGAAGTTATTTTCAAGGAAGACCTGATAACTTGTTAAATTTTTCTCAGATTTTCAGTGTTAAAGGAGAACTGGGGTTGGATGTTTTACTCTAAATAAAGATTGAAGTCGCTGTCACACATTCCTCCGGTAATAGTATTTTTTTGCGCAGTTTATCAAGCGATATCGAACTTTTTCACCAACGTTAATTAACACGTTGACTCCGAAGTGGGTCATATATGGTACACGCGATCATCTAACCTAACCTAATGTAACCAAAGCACTATCATGTATAAATACAAATTTTCGAGTTTTCTTCAGATTTGTGTTCATCAATCGAATAAGCTAGTTCTGATTAGAAAGAAAATTAATAGAGAAACCAAATTTGTGAAACCAAAATCCTTCATTTTTAAATTCACAGTAGAGATATTTGTCGGCTTGTAATTTTATCTGTGTGGAGAACCGGAGTCAGCGTGTTAAAGCACCTTATTCTGTGCCCTGAGAGTGCGCACAAATTATAGTACATCGGAAAACAGATCAAATTGAAGTTACAGAAAAAAAGTGAATTTTAGTATACCGCATAATTTACCGCAATTATTCTTTATTGCTAAAGAAGCTCAACAAGTTTGTAGTATGATCTTTATCTTTTCAAATTAATGTTGTTTCAAACTAATATTATCTAGGAAGCGCCGCAAACAATTCGATAACTTTTTAGCCTTTAATAAAGTAGCTCTTGTACAACAAATGACGAGGTGAGCTACAGAGATTTGGAAAGATTTTGATGGTATCGAATGCAGTAATTTTGCGGCCCAATTCAAAAATGTTAGAAACCGAGGTTATTTGTCGCCCAATCGGCGGTATCTTCAAGAGACGCACATAAAGCACGCTAGACCCAAAAGTTTGTCGAAGCTGCGCTCTATCTCACGAGCATAAAAGCTCTTGTTCTCTAAGCAGAACTTCTGAGTTACCGTTTGAGGATGTAGAAATATTTTTTGTACTTCCAACACACAGTTTTCCGATGTTTACAGTCACGCTTCATCGCAGGAAAAATTGCTGATTCACATAGCACTACCATCGACATTTGAGCTTATTTTGAAAAAATGAATGAATCTGGAATGATGTGTTCACATTTTCTTGGGTGGCATAATTTCTTCGAAATAACCCGGACAGTTTGCTTGCGATCGGACAATGTATTTCAAATAATACATACATCGAGAAACTGAGTTCAAACTTGTTTTTATTTCAAACCAATAAAATTGCGTTTTTGACGAATTGGTTTCCGGGGGGGCTTTAAATTAAAAAAATTATTTCGAATGGAACTTTTGAAGGATCAGCGGAAAAAAATTTGGTTCACTAATGCGTGCATCCACTGTCTTAACGCACCGCGTTCCAGCAGTTTATCCCAACTTGGGACGCCAGCCTTCCTCAAACGGTGCAAAAATATCGTACAAGTTCAAGCGATCAGTTGCTCCCACATCTGAATCGACCAAGTCAGGAACATCCCTTAAGCTTTATTTTGCTTTAAAATTTCAATATTTGAAGTCCTTGGAGAATTAATGAGATAAGTTTTATATCTCCTGTCCGAACCAAAATCCTAACTGAAGGGATATGTTCTATATCTCTTTGAATGTATATTTATTCCATAGGTGAATATTTAAAGTCATATTTTGGATATTCATGCATATTTTTTACACCTAAATGTCCAAACGTACGTTTTCTATACATACTTTAGGATTTTATGTCCGAAGTTGAGTGGGTCAAAGTGAAGAATATGATCCCTTCTAATGCCCAGTTGTGCGTGCTCGAGTTCCTGAGTGGTAGCCTCAGTTTTTTGACGCGAGATATTATGTCTTGTGTGCGAAACTCGAGTTTCGTCTTAGTTCACCGCTGGCGAGATCTCTGACCTCTAATGGTGCGTTATGAAGGATGTGCTCACTGTGTAATAAGCAGATGCAAGAAAAAAAGGCGACCACAAATCCTAACAATTTTCTACGATCAGTTCGTCCCAGCCCTTCTTTGTCTCCATTGAGCAGCAAGCCTTCCTTGTCGTTCAGTCATTAGGCACCAAAGATAACAGCTCCTTATCTCGGACTCCATTGCCATAACTACACCAGAGGTTGCTTTCTATTTTTTACTTCTTTTTTCTTATCTCATGCAAAAGATGCCTTTACAGTCTATCGACTAGCGTACTGTTTTTTTTTGTTTATTTTGGCAATTAACTTTCGTACCAGAATTTGTAATGAATAACAAGTACAGGATGTAAATTATACGAAGAAAATCTGATCTATGTTTTCGTTTTCAATATTTTAAATTACACCTCAGTTAGTGACTTCTACTTTTTGTTTAGTACGTTCTTATGTGTACGACATACAATGTATCAAATCTCCTTGGCACTTAGAGTCATCTAGCAGTAAACATCAATGCGGGTATCAATATTTTCAGCATGTAGATTCCAGGAGGAAAATCTTGAGAATTTTCCGCTTAGATTCTTCCTCAGAAAACTCTTTCATTCTGGCTGCTAGAGAAATAAACTGCCTTCTTTTACAATAATGAAGTTGCATTGGCAAGATGATATTACACAGTTATATAATCAATGAACGTACATTTAATGTTAGGAAATTTGCAATATATAGTGCCAGTGTCAGCCATGACTATAATACTAATGCACTCTCTCGCTTGTGAATGATGAATTTGTTACTGTAGAGCTCCCTGAATCACAAAAATAGCAATTGTTAGACATGGTTCAATCAGACATTTTGGTGCGATTGGGGCCTTCGTGAATTTGCAATGCAGGGTACAAATTCAAAAATTACAATGCATGGTCTCTAAAAATTCTCGTGAGTTTGAGCTTTCGTGACTTGAAGATTTCCCCAATAGGGCACAGTATAATTCCACGAACGAGAACCCCACCAAACGATTATTTCGTTGTGTCGTAGTAAGCTTTTTTTAAGCACCACATTTTGAGCCCGCTCAAAGAAAACAGTCTCAATTAACATCGTGAACCTCTACCACCACCAATAGAAAATGATGCTATTTTTCAAGAAAATTTTTAGCCCTTGGAATACTACTGGGTAACCCCAGTCTCAGTTCAGTAGTAGTCTAGTATTAAAGCACATTCTCATTTATTCAGTTAGAGAAGTAACGTGACTCTCCAGGACGGAGTCTCTCCATATTTTTATCCTTGCGTAACCCTGGCGTTTAACAACAAAATTCGTAAGCTATAATAATGACTATATTATCCAAGATAAATTGTGCGTTAGTATTATTAAATATATGAAATTAAATTAACATTCAAAACCGCACTAGCTTATCTCGCTTGTTCTTGTGGAACTTACGGGACTTTTTAGCGGAACCCAGGCTAAACAAAGATGTTCCAGGGTAACCAGGCGAGAGAATATTGTGCGTTGGACAGCCGGGCCGGGGCTTCAGTTACCAGTACGTTCAAATTCTAAGATGGCGGCGAGGTTGACGGACGGTCGGCCCGGCCGGCGGGTGGCCGGTCGGTTCAGCCGGGTATAGCT